>JAQZBX010072531.1:0-15058 GCA_029593785.1 Cabassous unicinctus | reverse complement strand
AAAAAAAAAAAAAAAAAAAGAGAGAGAGAAAGCCAAATTACCAATAACAGGAATGAAGCAGGGAATATGATATCCACAGACTCTGAAGACATCAGTATAATAATAAAGGAATACTACATAAATTTGACATCTTAGATGAAAAAGACCAATTCCTTCAAAAGAACAAACTATCACAATTCACCCAATATCAAATAGATAATTTGAATAGCCCTATAATTATTATGGAAATTGTATTCATAATTTAAAAACTTCCAAAAAACAAATCTCTAAGCCCAAATTGTTTCACTGGAGAATGCTATCAAACATTTAAAGAATAATTAACAGTAATTAAACACAATACACAATCTTTTCCAGAAAATAAAAGAGAAAAATATTTTCAATTCCTTTTAAGAGCTAGCATTACCCTAATATTAAAACCAAACAATGGCAGTACAAAAATTTAAAAAAAACTATAAATCAATATCTCTAAGGAATATAGATATTAAAATCTTAACAAAATATTAGCAAATAGAATTCAAGAATATATAAAAGAATTACACACTATGACCAAGTAGGGCTTATTCCAGGATTGTAAGAATAGAGAACCCAAAATTAGTCCCACATAAATATGCCCAAATAATTTTTGACAAAGTTGTACAAACAAGTCAGTGGAGGAAAGAAAGTCTTTTAAACAAATGGTGCTGGAGCAAGTGGACATCCAGAGGTAAAGTGAATGTCAACCTGAGTCTCATACTTTATTTTAAAAATTAACTCAAAGTGAATCAAAGACATAAATGTAAAATGCAAAAATACAAAACTTTTCCATAAACAGGAGAGAATCTTCAGGATCTAGGTCTAGGCAAAGTATTCTTAGACTTGACATCAAAAGCAAGAGCCATAAAAGGAAATGTTGATAAATTAGACTTCATTGAAATTTAAAATTGTTGCTCTTGAAAGGCCTGTGGAGATGAAAAGACAACCTATAGACTGAGAAAAATATTTGTAAATCACATATCTGACAAAGTACTCATATCTAGAATATGAATTCTCAAATCTCCACAGGAAATAAATAATCCAATTAGAAGAGAAGCAAAAGACATGAAGAGATATTTCAAGAGGCTATACAGATGGCAAATAAACACATAAAGTGATGTTCAACATCAACATCATTAGCCATTAGGGAAATGCAAATTACAACCACAATAATACATTACTATACACCTACAATAATGGCTAAAATAAAAAATAATGACAATGCCAAATGCTGGCAAGGATGAGAGGAAACGGGATTGTTCATACATTGCTGCTGGGCATGTAAAATGGGACAGGCACTAGAAAAATGATTGATGGCTTCTTTAAAAATGTGACATGCAGGTGTAGAGTGACCCAGCAATTGTACTTCTAGGCAGTTATTCCAAAGAAATGAAAACCTATGTCCACACAAAAACCTATACAAACCATAGCAGCAAAATTCATAGTGGCCAAAAGCTAGACACAGCCTCATGTCCTTCAACAGTTGAATAGTTAAACAAGGTATAGTACATCCATACTTTGTACTATATGGATATATACTATTTAGTATACCGGTATACTGGTCAGCAATAAAAAGGAACAAAGTACTGATACAAACAACAACTTGGATAAGTCTCCCGAGAATTGCGTTGCGTGAAAAAAGCCAATCCCAAAATGTTATGCATTGTATAGTTCCATTCACATATTATTCTTGATTTGACAAAATTATAGAAATAGACAACAGTTTGGTGGTTGTCAGAGGTTAAGGAGCTGATGGGGATTACATGGAAATGGGTGGGCTTTAAAAGGGCTTCAGGAATCCTTATGTTGATGAAAATGCTCTGTATATTGACCATATCTATGTCAATATCCTGGTTATGATTTGGTACTCTGGTTTTGCATGATGTTACCCTTATGGGAAACTGGGTAAAGGTAAACAAGATCTTGCTGTATTATTTCTTATAACTGCATGTGAACATGCCTTTATCTTAAAATAAATTAAAAAGTAAGTGTTATTTTCATTCTTCAAATGAGTTTCCTTGATTTTTCCTTATATATTTTATATCCCTTTGTTAAATTCCATGAAACTTCCTGTTCACTATAACAGATATTAAAACCTACTATAAAGTTATAGTAAATTGACCATTTGGCAACTTGATTTCCAGGGAATTCACTTTAAGTAAATTGAATTTTTGCAATATGGCCCATCTCTGATATAACCAGGAGAAGTGTAGGGAATTTAGAGAAGTCCAGAGGAAAGTAGAGGAAAAAAAAGAGGATGGTATGGCATCTTTATCTATGGTTATGAGACAAAGAGATAGAAAGAGAGAAAGGAGGCAGGTTAGAGTTAAGAGAGATTCTGTAAGTCAAATGAAAATCAAAATTGGTTTGGAGGCCAGATGACATCATGTGACACATAATTAGGCAAGAGACTCTTCTGCCCACCACCCAACCCCATGAAAACCAGTGAAGTTCAAATGCTCTGAGGCTTGGCGTCACTCAGAGGGAGCATCCAGAGACAACTCTCTTGGCACGGAATGGACCATGGTATTTTCATCCCAGACAGCAGAAGCCATAACACTTCAGCAAGTGGCTTGGCAGGCAGCAGTTGTGGGTAAGTGCAAGTTAGAGCAGCAGAAAAAGAATAGGCAGGGGCCAAGCAATAACTGCAGCTGATAGTCTTTGGCAATTCCTAAAAATAACAGGGAAGCATTTTGAGATGGGCTTTTTGGACACGTATAGGAGCTCTCTTGATCATTAAAAATAATTGTGACTTAAAAAAAAAAAACAACTAAATATGGGCTAGTAAGAACTGAAACATCCATATTATAACTATTCCTTTGACACTGACCAGCTGGTTCATCTAGTGCTTATTTCATTTGTCTGGTTAAATAAATAAAATTCTTCAAGAAGAGCATTCCCTAGAAAAAAAAGGTATTATTATAACTCTCTTAGGTGCAGATTAACATTTCGTCATTATCCCATAAAGCATTTGCCCTTTTCTTCTGTGAGTAGAATAAAGCTAGATTCTGTACCAAGAGAGTAAGCAAAGGGAGTAGCTGCCTTTGAAAATTTACTAACAAAAGCAAAAAATACAGACATACAGAAACACAGGAAAGAAATCGGCAACCACCTACACATTGAACTATGCACTTACATGGCCTAGCTCGACCAAAGAGCACGTCGATAGTTATGCACAAATCACCACCACCACCTCCAGTGGCCCAAAAAACTGTACTCTTTCTAGGGCTAAGCAAATTGTTCTTAGACTTCACGCCAAAAGCACAATCTCTCCCCCATCCCCACTAACCCTAACCCCCACACACACACACATATACACAGAGCAAAATCTTCAATAACATGGAATCAAAGAAACACTATTCAAGAATAGCAACTATATAATTCCTCTGAATTATATTTGATGACCATCTAGTCATGCTTCATTAGAACTTGCTGCATAACTCTCTCAATATATTAGAATTTTTACAAAAGTATTTGCCCTTGTGTTTTTCTCAGGAAATTTTATGATCCTCAAAAGCATGGCTATATCTCATTTGAATCCCCAGTGCCAAGCAGCATAGACCTAAGCACACACTTGGTACATTATTGAGGCACTTAATTGTTATAGTCTATCTAAGACTGAGATGAAAATGGAATCTGAGCAAATTGTTGGCACTGTTCAGGACATAACCTGAGCTCGAGTGTCCTGCCTTCCCTATGAGCTCTTGGAGGGAGGACTTGATTTGTTAGTAGCCAAAATGCAGCTCTTCTCTATGAAATGGTTTATCACCATATTCCCTTAGAGGCTATTAGACTCTTTTACATCCATCTTACCTATTCATAGCTGCCTTTGGTTTGGGCTCCCATCCCTAATATACTAAATTAAAGTCAGCATTTGAAGATTTAATTCTTCTACATCATAGAAACAAATGCAGAGAGAACCATTTGCAGCCACTTACCTTGGAAGATGAGAGACAGTTAAAATTTCCTAGACTTATCTCCAGGACTCAAGGACCTCAAAAGCTTTTCCCTGGATGAAAATGGTTAACTTAACCCATGAAAACAATCAGGAATTCTGCTTCTAGAGAAGCAGAGTTAAGTGTTATGACTGAAAGCTCTGGGGAGGAAAGCTTGCTTGTAGCTTCTGTTAACAACTTTAGGAGGGAACAGAGAGAGAAGAAAAGTTGAATAATAGAAAAGGATTTTTGCCTCCTGTGTCTCTTGTTAAATAAAAACAAAAGATGGTCTGAGCAGATTATTAGTGTCAGGGTAACTGAGGTTGAGAAGACAGCCATGGAGATGCCAAAATCAGAAATGTGAGCCCAAGTCCCAGAGAATCTGGAAATGGTGTGTGTGGCTGAGGTGAGGAGGAGGTCAGAGGGGAACTTGGATACCAGGGCATGGAAAGTTGCCAGGTTGAGAAAATTAAAATGCAGGACACCCAGTTAAATTTGAAGTTCAGATAAACAATGAAAACTTTTTAGCAACAGTATGTTCCAAATGTTGCATGGGACATAGTGCTACTAAAATATTATTAATTGTTTACCTGAACTTCAAATTTCACTGGGCATACTGTATTTTATCTGGCTATTCAGTCATATGGTCGATTTCTCCTAGAGTTCTCCCTCCATTCAGCCATAAGTGATATAACTAGAGGTCATTTAAAAGATATGGATAATTCTTTTTAATAATAATAGTACAAAAATTGATTTAGCACTTACTCTGAGATTCATGCTAAGTGATTAATAAGCATTTTCTTTTCAAAAGCTTGCCACACCATTATTATTCTTACTGTTGCTATTTACTGTACTTCATCAAATCTAAGAAGCCAACAATTTTAAGATGCAACATTATTTCGTATACAATTAAGAATAAAAACCACTGATAATTAAACGATGGCACAATGCTCTCTTAGGACCTAGAATTTAAATTTTATACTTATTGAAAGTATTTTAGGATGGGACTATTTAGATATAACTTTTTATCATATATTATCCCACACAATATTTTCGTCTGCACTATCAGGAGCTTTCCTGAACTAGTTTTCTTAAAGGAGTACCATAATTGTCACTGGAATTTTCTTCCTATTTGACAAAAACCATTCTGCAGATTATGATGCTGGTACTATCCCTATATCCCTATATCCCTATCTTCCTTCCTTCCTTCCTTCCTTCCTTCCTTCCTTCCTTCCTTCCTTCCTTCCTTCCTTCCTTCCTTCCTTCCTTCCTTCCTTCCTCTTTCTTTTTTTCTCTCTTTCTCTCTTTCTTTCTTTCCTCTCTCCTTCTTTCTTCATTTAATTAAATTACACATTACTGGAAGTTATGTAGCCTCTGTTCAAGGTCAGTCTGGCAAAACCAATGTTTGATTCCCTAACAATAGTATTGTATGAATTGTGAATCAGTCTCAGCATATAAGGGTTTTGGGAATTAATCTCCCTTCAGTTTTGTCACTTGGTAGATAGAACCAAGACATGAAGGAATAAAAATATACAAAACTCAGTTTTAACAATGACAATATGAAAACTTTCTAGCCAACAATATGACATCCTAAGATATTGTCAAAAGTAATATGCAGTGTGATTCCAAATATTTTTTAAAGTAATTTTTTAAGTTGTCTTAGAATTGATGAACTATGATACTATTATCCTTTTTCACAAAGGAGAAAACAATTTGGGGAAGTTGAGTATGAGATCATGCAGCAAGTAAGGTGAAGTAGGATTCATACTCATTGCTACACTGTAGCTCTCTGAGACAGTGCCTGTCTTTTTCATTGCTGTATCATAAGTGATTGACATACAAAAGTTAGTTCTCAATAAATATTTTCCAGTAATATCTAACTCCAAAACCCATACTGTTAACCATTATATAGACACTATATAACCTCTGCTGATTCCATAAACCCTTACTTTCTATTATATAGTCATTAAGTACCATTTTGTAATGTAGAGATAGGTATTTATAAGGGGGAAAGTACTATCTCTGCAGTCATTTGCACATTTCTAGAGACTCAGAGATGTATCTAGGCCAGGTGAAGTTGCATACTTCTAAACCTGGATGTGGGATCTTATGGCCCAACTTGGCTGACAGTGTTTGGAAGAATCATCCATGCCTGAGGTGTTCATAACACTTCCAGGTCCCCAAGGCCCTTTCACATACATTAACTCATTTAATTCTTAATAGAACTCTGTAAAGTACATAGGGTTTAAAAAATGTGCCAGGCCTTTTCACATTTGGACATATTTTATAAATCATTTGATCCCCATGATAAACCTGAATGGTTTTTATTTTTATCTCCATCTTATAAAGGATGAAAAGGAATAATAGTTTGCAAATAAAGTAGAAATTTAAAATACAGCTTGATTCCTGGTGTTTACAGATTCATGCTGAGTGCCAATCCATTGGACAAGATTCCTAACCTCATGTATCTCTACAAAGGCAAGTACTAATTTGAATGACATTGAATTTATCTCTGAGTTCATCAAAAGGAGGCAACAGCTATAAAATACTGTCCATTATTTGTTACCTTTCATTTCTGCATCTTGAAGTGCTTGAAAAATATTGACTAAGCTTCATGTTTCTTTGAGAGGTGGATGAGTAACATTAGATATCTATTTTATAGATGGGAAAGGCAAAAAAGGGTGTTTTAACTTACTTCTTTTGAGCAAAAAGGCAAAAGCCTTTTTAGACCGCTGCTGTCCAACACAGTAGCCACTAACCACATGGCTATTTAAATTTAAATGTGAATTAATTAAAATTGAAAATAATTAAAATGTAAGTTCTTTAATCTCATTAGCCATACTTCAAGTGCTCATTAACCTCATGTGGCTCGTGGATACTGTAACGGACAGCACAGATGTAGAATATTTCCCTATTGCTGAAAGTTCTATTGGACAGCACTGTCTACATAGCTGACTTTGACATGTGAAGGTCAATAAAGGGAAGAAAACTGAGGGACAGAGCGAGTGGCGAACCAGAAGTAGCAATCATGTGTTAACAAGTAGAAGAGAATAAAATGTCTGAAAAGGAAGAGTGGGAGATCATGCTATAAATAAGGAGAATATAATAGACCTACTAGGAGCCTTTAATGCTGGGCTGAGCTGGCCTTGGCAATGGAGAGAAACTAAAGGGTAGTAGCTTGAAGAGGGCTGTTTTTTAGAAAGATTCGTTTGGCATCAATGTGTAGGACGGGTTGAAAGGAAAAAGACAAGAGATGGGAAAACTAGTTCAGAGGCTAGTGCAATAGTCATGAAAGAGGAATTAGGTTGTGCAGTAGGGCTATGGCTGTGTGTGGGTGGTGGTGGTGGATATAATGGATGTTTTCCCATTTAAACTCAATTGGGTGCACATATCCCTGGAGATGCTTATGCCTGGATCATTGAGACTTGTTCCACCGCTCCCCCTCTACCCACAAGCCCCACACTCCAATGAATTTTGGAATCTTTCTCTCTTCAGAGGAATATAAGAAAGTGTTAAGTACAACCTTAGAAATATTAAACGGCCATGTTCATCTTGTACTTATTTCCATTCCTACCTGAGCCACCCGGGCCTAAGGCTCCATCTGGATCACATTCCTGAAGCAGTGGTGAAGAGTTGTCATTCATCTGCACAACAAGGATTTACTGAAGGGTTAACTGTGTGCCAGGTTCCATCGTAATTACTAAGGTCATAAAGAAGAATAAATTATGGCCTTAGCTCTGAAGCTTTGGTATGGGAGCAGACATGTCAACAGATAATGTAAATCAGGGTGATTCGTGCAATAGTACACACCCAGACAAGGCAGACTAGAGGCAGGAGAAAGAGAGTGAGTTGCTATGCCACACAACAAGCATCCAATTTATAGACGTTACCATCTTGACTTATACCAATCTCCTTCCTCGAAATGGGGCTGTACTCGCCTGATGTCAGGGCACCTGCCTATTTCCCATGGAGGCCATGAGGCCCCCCTGATTTAATATATATGTAAGTAGATTATAAGGTGGATAAGCCATAGGATACATTATATAAGCTACATTCCCAATGGCCACTGATTTATCTGTAATGTTGTGCAAGCCCCATAGCTTCTCTGGGCTTCACTTCCTGTTATGGATTGAATTGTATCCCCCTGGTCCTGTGAATGTAAACTTTTTTGCAAATAGGATCTTTGAAGATGTTATCAGTTAAGATGAGGCCAAACTAGATTAGGATGTGCCTTAATCCAATATGACTGTCATCCTATAAGGGGAGGAAATTTGTACACAGACAGAAAGACAGAGAGAGACAGAGAGATAGCCATGTGATGGAGGCAAAGATTGAGTTATGCCTCCGTAAGCCAAGGAATGCCATGGATTGTCAGCTACCCACCAGAAGCCAGAAGAGAGGCATGCAGCGGATTCACCCCTTTAAGAGAAACATGACCCTGTAGACACCTTGATTTCAATTATCTAGCCTTCAGACCATTGAGACGGGAAAATTTTGTTGTTTAAGCCAACTAGTCTGTGATACTTTGTTACAGCAGCCTGGCAAACTAAGACACTTCTCTCATATGAAAAGACGGTATGCAAAGCAATAAAAACCCATCCCAGCTCTAAGTCATTGCTTAATCATCATCTAGCATTTATAAAGGGCAATCCAAACAACCCATCTCCTCCACTTTTAGCTGTGTGAACTTGGGCAAGTTCTCTCTTTGCCTTTTTCTATCATCTGTAAAATGGGCATGATAATAAGATATCTCATAGGATTTGAGGGGAAGAATCAATGAGTTGATATATATAAAGTCCTTAGAAGAGTACCTGGCACACAGTAAGTATTATATGAATATTAGCCATTGGTATTATTGTTTCTATTATTTCATGTTTCCAATGATATATCAGTAGCTTATTTAAAACACTGAGACACCAGATTATAAAGAACAAAGTATTTGCACTATCTCTACAGGAGTCACTATCAGGCATTCATAAATTCATAAATATCAATAATCAGATTATACCCAAAAGGATATTTCCAAAAAAACTAAAACAGGTTCTTTGAGAAAGTGCATCATACCTTAATGATGATTCTTTAATCATCTATCAAATAATTCCCTTCTGACCACAAAGAGTGCATACATATTGCCAAAGCTTTCTAACACTCAGAATGAACTGAACACCTATTTAGGATCCACTAGGTCCTTGCTACTCAAGTGTGGTTGACAGATGAGTAACATCAACCCTGGATTCAGTAAGTCTTCTCTGAGGTCCAAGAGTCTGCGTTTCTGCAAGCCTTTAGGTGCTGCTGATGCCACTGGTCCACAAACAGTACTTGGAGTAGTAAGGCATTAAGCTATGGCAATCAGAAACAGACTTCAAAACAACTGAAAGACTGAATTGGTTGTGCCAAAGTCCCCTTAATTGACCAGATCTGGAGAATGTCTTACTCAACACATTGTACAATCACAATCACGTCTATAAAGTACTTTAGAACTTAAATGGAACTCTGACATGAAAACAAATATAAACATAAGAGGATCCATATTGGCAGACATGTTGCTTTTGATTTAATTTATACAATAAAACCTTCACAGTTACAGTGTCTAAAACCTTAAGATTAAAATTATATGTATCTGGTCAAAAGGAGTAGCCTAATTCCCAGCAGCTGGAACATGGTACCAAGGGGCCCTACTTTTTGGATGGATTTGAAATTGGAATTAAGACTTTGCCTTAAAACAAATGAAAAAACAATTTTGTTGAAGTGAAGACATACGGTAGTAATGCAGAATGAGGATTTAGGAAGAAGTGAAAAGCAAACTATTCAATGGCTGCAGCCAATCTTTACAACCAGCGCTAAGAAAAAGGCCAAATAATTGCTTGCTACAAAAGATGCAGCAAAGCAACAGCTCTCCAAGCTGCTGAGTACAAGCAGTGCTTGAATAAACCCTCCTCTAAACCTTGGAAGATGTATGACTTTGGGATTTCAGAGGTTTCCAAAAATACACAAAACGCAGAAAACACTTCCCTCCTTTGCCAAAACACATTTGGCCTCTGTTTATATTACATTTCCCTCTTCTATACGTTGGAAATAATAAGACCCCTCATAGCATTGATAAGATTGCACATAGGGTAAGGCAAGTGGGAGGCGGCTCAGTCAATTCTGTCTTGAAATCTTCTTTCACACCTCTTTCTGAAATGTAAATATGGACTCAGTCCAGCTTTCCCAGTCCGAATGACTTTGGCTGAGGACGGTTGGTATGGAAGTCATTTCCCTTCTAGGTGCAGTAGCTGCTTTCCACAGACTCAACAAAGACATGAAATATCATTAACATCTGATTCTGAAAAGGTTGACAACCACTTCTTTGTTTTACACAGCAGTCTGGGGAAAGCTGCTGTGCATTACTCTATCATGAGCAAAATTATACCTATTAGGCCCTGATATGAGTATTGGAATATTTCTCTCATTTGTGCACAGCAACGAAGCTTGAATATGCCTATTGTTTTCACAGTATCCATTACATATTTTAAATGGCATGGAAAGATCATATATGTAAACATTACTTCAGCTGAGGCTGAGTGATCCTTGGCAAAGCGAGAGAGGCTGTCTGACCTCCTTGGGACTCGGTTTCAAAGAAATGGGTGCCAAGAGACGTTGGGGGATGGCCGATGGTTACCAAAAGGAGTAAGATCGATTGACTGATGGGTGCTGCTGTATTAAAGAAGTCTGGGTCCCTTCCTTTTACACACACACACACACACACACACACACACATGCACCAAAAAGCTGCAGACCTCCAGCTAGCTCCTCAATTTTGTGGCATACAGGAGGATGAAAGGCTTGCCTGAGGGCCTGAAATAGCAAGAGGGAAGAGACTGGAAGAAAGAGGAGAAGGTTTACTGGTTGCAGCTTCAGGACTGATGAATTAGAAAGGAGAAAAAAAAAGTGTCTGCAAATTTAAAAGCACTCCTAAAATAGCCATTAATAATCACATTCTCTAAGATAAAAGCAAGAATCCTAAACTGTTTTGGTAAGCACTGATGTTTTTCTTTCATTCTTCAGAATAGGAAATGGAATTAGCCTAAAAACATGAAACCAACTGATTAAGAATTCCTGAAACTTCCCAGGGTAATGAGGCACACTGGATGGCAGCACTCTCCTCACTATAGCAGACCTTGTAAGCAGAAATATTTCTGCACACAGGAGGTTGATGCTCCAAGCAACCTGTAATCTTAATCATTTGCAGAGCTGAGTGTAAGCCTTCACCCCAAGATCTAAGTCCTGGAGCCTTGGACTCATGATGGAATGTTTATTGATATTTTTTAAGAGACACTTTCAAAATTATCCTTGAATTTTACTCGCCATTAGCCTACGTTTAGAGTGCATTTTCTGCCTTTTTAGATTAGACTTAGATTTCTCTGATAACCAGGAACATAAATAGCGGGAATAAGTAATTATTTGAAGAATTTGGGCCATACAGATAGGCAAAAAATTTCCTTTAGGTCAAATATACACCAAAATGTTTATTGTGCTAAATAATTCTGTTTCCTTGATAGATAGCTCACACTGACTTTTAGTCTGAAAACCTGGCCTTAGGCAACCTTACAATAACAAACTAATGCCTGTTTACTGCTGCGGAAAGGAGCAAAATTGCTTCTTTAACTCCACTGGAGTTATTCTATAACAAAACAAACCAACAGACCTATTTTTTAGCACCCTGTGCAAGTCGCGATGCTATGAATAAACAAAATGTATAAGAAAGTATCTTCTACTGAGCTAGATTATCTTTCCATTTACAAGCAAAGACAAAGTTACACTGCAACAAAAAATTTAAATGATGTGCGAATATCAGATCAAAACAAGATCGGATTTGTTGGTGAGTGAGTGGTACAGAGAATAGATGCCACTGGACATCATGGGCAGTAGAGAGCCCATCGAGTGACCAGGGGACCTTTATCGAGAAAGTAGCATTTGTCCACTGCTACGTAGTGGAATTGAAAGATTAGTGAAAGGTGGAAACGTTTTCCAAAACAGTATTTTAAATAGTTTTCGTTCAGTCTATCTGGCTTCTTTCCCTGTTAAGATTTTTTTAAAATACCAATTCTGCTTTTCAGTAGGCTGTCTCTTCTTAGAAACATGAGACTTCTTAGTGATCAATCAATCCAGTGACATTGATAAAGATAGGCTACCACGCTAACCTGTGCTGTCTACTGCCTACTCTGTTGAAATGAGATGGGGACAAGCTGTCCTCAACTGCAGCCAAATACATCCTTCCATGCACAGCCTCAAAACCACACTCTGGGTTCCAGATCCTCCAAGCTTTGTTTATTCTTTCCAGAACTCCATACTCTCAACCCCAGCAGTACGGAGTGGTGAGCATACTCTCTCATTCTCTTCTCTCTCTCTCTCTCAGACACACACACACACACACACACGCACACGCACACGCACACATACACACACACTGCATACTCTTGCTCAATAAATATTCTAGCTATAGCCCTTAAGTATAAAGTTTTCTCCTATTAGTAATATTAGAGTTTCCATTACTCTCCCTTCCTTTTTAATGCAGAAATTACTGACCATATCCAAGTGTCCAATGGGTAAACACCACACTTTCCAATGAGGTTATGATTTCATTAGACCCAAATAAAGGGTTATTGCACAGTAACTTTACAATTGGCTCACACCACCCAAAGGACAATGGTGGTAGTGTTTCCCAAAATATGATGAGGATTCCAGGTGCTTTAACTTGGATAATTATTCTCAAATATCCTATAACTAGTCAAGTTGCTGCTAAAAGTCCCAAGCTCAAAAAATTTGTTTGTAACACCCACAGCAGTGAAATATCTAAATTTTGGGGAAAATTCTTTGTTTTGCAAGAAAGGAGCTGTGATTTATATTTTTAACATATCTGAAGCAGAACAGTTTAAAAATCACCAATTAATTGTTCAACCTAACTTGCCTTAAAACTGGAAGAGCTGTATAAAAATCTACTGCAATTCAGAGGAAATAACCAAATAATATCTTGTAAATCTTCACTAGCTCTTAAGCAATCTAGTTATATTTAGTAGTTCATAACTCTGACTGATCTCTTTTCCATGAAGTGAAATCTGAGCTAAATTCCATTAACACCTCTTTCCTAAGTCGACATTTCTCTTGCCCCTTGGCTCTCTCCACCTTGCCGCCATCACAATGTCATCTTTGGAGCTTTTTCTCTAACCTCAAGTGGAGAAGCATAACATGGGGTGCAGAGATTATACACGAGTTAGTTCAGAACAAGGTTCTTGCTTAACTTTGCTCCTGACAAACAAGTTGCTCTCACAGGTCCAGTCAAGTGATTTCTTTGTCACACTGGATTAAAGATCTCTTGCAGCTCCAATGTTATGTGTCTCCATAGTTCTTTGATAAATCTCTCTCCTCTTGTGGAATTTTCCCCCGTTCTTCTTGAGATCGCCAAACATCGGAAAGGATCGATCTTAGCCATTTTCTCTGGTACTTGGGGAGCCAAACTGGACTTTCCTCAGATCTCTCCCCTTTGCTAGATGTTCAAATCTGAAATATAATGCACATATTCAGAAGGTGAAGCAGTACCGAAATTGTAAACTCGCCCAGCACAGGGCTATGCAATTAATATATAAAAGAGCAATAATTAAAGATAAAGGGTGGCTTGTAATGTTTTAAGCTGACTAAAGAGGAAAAACATGTGAACTTTTGAAGACAAGTTTAAACAAGGGTTTAATATACTACAGTAGAATCAAGTAGAGTCTCGTGTATTTAGCAGCCAGTAGTTACATATCAGAAAAGAAGTTAGAACCAAAAGTCCTGTAACACAGAAGGAGAATACATACTTAGTTTATTTTCTCAGATTAAATATCCAGCCTTTAAAGTGATGCAATCATAATTGACATGTTAGTAACAATCCAGACCGAGTACCTTTTGCACATTGGATAATATACAGTTATTTGATACCACGGGTAATAAAATGTCATTTTAAATACCATAGATGCCAAAGAAGAAAAGAGCTTACCCTTAAAAGCAAATCTCAACCAGGAAAAAAATTGTGAAATTTCTCCAGGGAGCTCTCATATTTTAAAGCCATATTTTAAATAGTTAATATGTATCACCCAGTAAGGTGATGATAAAATACTTTCCTATGTATTCACAGTGCTACTTTCAATTTGCCTGATTTTGATTTAGACACTAGCCTTCTGGGATTTTTCACATGATAAAGGCACATACATTCCTACATAAGAAACCATGATTTACCCTTTCCACAAGCTTTGAAGAAGAGAAAGGCAGCAATCTTTCATACATGGAGAGGAGAGAAGAAAGAATTAGAATCAACATCTTTTACATCATATATTCAGGAAGCATTAGTCGCCTTCATTAAATGTATTGAGAAATCAGATTCAAATGCAGTGGCAATGTTAGTAATAGCAATAATAACAAGAGCAGGGTCTTCACAGTGTATGAAATACTCTTCACGTGATCATTCGATCAGCAAAACGCTGTAGAACACACAGTCTTTCCCCGTTTTAAAGATGAAGAAAGTATTCAAGTAGACTAACATTTTCTCAGGTCTCCATGGCTGGTCAATGATGTAGCTACAACTGCCACCCTGATCTTATAATTCCTAGTCCAGTATTTTCTCCACCATACCATGCTGTACTCACTTGATTAAAAAAAACAAATTTTTTTTTAAGATTTCCTGGATTCCCAGAGGGTGCTGCAGCTAACAAGAAGCCCTTAAAGGGTTGCTCAATTCCTACTCTAAGTGTCTGCTCTGTGGGAATAAGAGCAAGGACACTGAAGCAATTTGGAAGATGGAAACTGTTTTAGGAGCTTTACTCTGGGAAGCTTTGGAAAAAAGAAGTAGAGGCAAGTTCAAATTCTCCTTGAAGGCTATTTCCCAAACTAAGAGTTAAGTAATATATAGCTCTTAGTTTCTTCCTGTCTACTAGAGACCAGAGACAACCCTCCCCCGAAAACAGTTCTGAGCCCGCATAATACATGAAACTCTGTGCTCCTTTTGCCTCTCCTTTTCTATTATTTATGCAATACTATGAATACCATTTCCTACTATTTATGCCACCTTCCCACCACACCACCAAAAAAAAAAAAAA
>JAQZBX010072530.1:0-15054 GCA_029593785.1 Cabassous unicinctus | reverse complement strand
CGCTATGGCGTGGAGGTGGTGTGAATAATGGGGTGATTAGCACACTCGGGTCGATAGGCTACAGCGATCTACGTCACTCGTTGTCAGGCAGGGTGGGGGGGGCCGTGTCCGCTGGCGGCGGCTGTTTATTCTAGGGCTCTCATACCATCACATCTCACCCTTCTGTTTTATTTTGATGAGGAGGTGGTATGGGCCGGGGGGAACTGTGTCTGTCTTAGGTCGTGACCCTTGCTTTGCGACTAATAGGATGCACACAATATCCAAGGTGTCTGGGACATGAAAGACCCCCAAAAGCATTTCTTCTTCTTGCAGTTTCCCAGTCTGTCATCAGAAGGCAGTCTTCAGCAAATCTTTCCTTGGAGGTGTCTCTTTCAACCTCCACTTGTCCATGATTCTGGTCTGACCAGAGCTGAGATTCAAAGAAGGCTCTCCTGATTACACCCACTGAGAAGAAACCTCTCTTTGCTCTCTGCCACAGCCTCCTACTTACCAGGGATAAGATGCCTGTTTCCCCTCTGTCAGCTGTAGTGAGGTACAAGTTTTATCCAAGAAGTCCACTTTGGGAATTGGAGATGGGTCCCATTCTAAGGTGCAGGTACTAGCAAGTTATGGTTTTTGTTTCAGCTTCTATGTCTCTCCCTCACCTTCCTGGACAATGCAGAAATGTCCTGGTCTGCAGTTCCCCAAAGCAACTCCCTCAGGAAGCTTTATTCTTTCCTCCATTTGTGTGTGTGTGTGTGTTAATTACATTTTATTTAAGTATATCATTCATACATGAACATATGTAAATATTAAGTTTATACTAAAATTTGTAATTTACTTGATTTAGGGCATCCATTGTTTTTGTGAGAGTTGAGCCCTGCCTCTCTCCTCCAATGCCATCTTCACAGAAGTCCTCGTTGGTTTTTTCATTTTGATTTCAATGAACAAAAAAGCCTTATTCAATGTTCTGCAGTGAGTTAGTAAATTTATAAAGTGAGTTTTCTCCTCAAGAAATAGCCAAATCAATCTAAATGTTTAGCCTTATTTTATTTATATTTATGTTTATGTATACATATTTAGTATAACATCAAAATGGTTAGGTATATCCCTGGAATTTTTATTTTTATGCAAACATGTGGTAATGGTGTAGTTCAAAGTTTCTCAAACTTGGATCATTCATGATTACTTAATGAATAGAGTCTTGAATCATTATCATTATAATGAAAAATAATTAAGATTTTAACCTTTACCATAAGATATGATATTTTCATTTAATAATAAAATTAGTAATAAGAGCATTTTAAAATTACTGAGCATAAAGATATTAAGCAAGGTTTTATGAAGATATATATTTCCAATTTATATTGACAACGTCAAATTATTTATGAGGTTAAGTATCCAGACAATTTTTTTTTTTTTTTACTTTTATAACTCAATTCAGAAACTTCTGATTTGGAAAATTCCATAAAATTATTTAAAGATAGTTTTGATATTGTAATGGTGGTTATGAAGAGAATTTTCACTGGGAACTATTTTCCTGAAGCCTGGAGTATAAGGTTTTCTTTGAAGATATTAGTCTGAATTGATTCTCATTCACTTTTTTGGATTTATTAAACAACAGAAAACATTTCTTCATCTTTCCTAGACTATGTCATATAATCCTGCAAGATTGCATTATAAATATTATTCTTCCATTGACTGAATACGAAGTTATATTTTCATAGGATAGTAAAAACCACATCCATTTATAATATCCTATGCACCATCCAATGTGATGGGCAAAGCATACTTTATGAGAACCTACAATTTTATGTATCCACACCTTTCATTTCTGAAAATTATGATTTAAAATATTTACAAATTTTAAGTGCAAAGCCATAGGTTATGATCTAACCATTTCATACTATAGTGCTGTGCTTTGAGGTTATTTGCAGAGTCTATCTATATCTATCTATCTATCTATCTATCTATCTATCTTTCTATCTATCTATCTATCTATCATCTATCTATCTATCATCTATCTATCTACATCTATTTTTCTATCTCTTTATCTCTCTATTTCTCTATCATCTATCTAATATTTTTTCTATTTCTGGATGAGGTTGTTTATGTGTTTATATATATATACATATTACATATATTCTATTCTACAGTATCACACACCTTATTGTGGTGCAGAGGCAATCTAGTGAGGTTTCTTTCAGTTCTGTGTCTGAATAACACTGTAAGTAATAAATTTAAACTACATTTGGATTTTGAAATATATCCCTGAAAGTGTTAATTCATAGCATTGATATGACCTCTTAATTTCAACAATGTCACTTCAACAATTCTGCAAAAGGCAAAAATTTAGCCAAACCAAATAGCGTATACTAGACCATCTGACAGAGACTTCTCTCCCAGAATAAACAATGAGTGAATGGCTGATGAAAATTCAAATGGAAGGAATGAAAAAAGGTTTAGAAAAATTCTTTGACCAAAAAAATAATAAATTTCCTGAGGATCTCCCAAAAATATGTTTAGTTAGGGTTATTTACAACTTCAGAGCTGATAATTTTTCTTTGGTGTTTTCGCCTTGAACATGCATAAAACACAATGAGAATTAGATATGTTGAATCAGCATTTCATGGGGAACAGCCAATCACTTTATTTTTTCATGAAATTTCTTGTTCCCTTCTCTGGCTTCTCCTTTGCATAAATTATCTATATCCCATCACTATTAGTTTCTTTTTACTCTTCTTGGGTAAATAAATAATTTGTTTCTTTCTGTTTTGCATGTGATTCTCATATAAGCATTAAGCTTTCTTCATTTTAAAATCATGTTTTGTTTCTCATTTATGAATGTGTTTGGTGGTCTGTTAATCTGTTTGGTGAAAAACCCTTAAAATACCAGTGAGGCAGATCTATTGTCATTTTGCATTTTGTCATTGTTTTGTTTTGTTTGTTACTGTTTATATATACAGGTTGATAGTGATTATGTGAAAAAACCTGATATGTATATAATTAGTGCAATGGAATGCCTATTAAGGTGTTTCTTCTCTCTGAAAGATTCTAGTATAGAATGGGAAAAATGGCACATAGAAAATATTAAAGGTCAGGATATTTTGCATGATACATAAAATATTATGCCTCACAAATTTAAAAGTATATCTAAGTCAATTAATGAACAATGTAAACAACAGAAATGTTCATAGAATGAGTTTTGTAGAGACATATTATTCTAACTTTTCAATAAATTAAGTCATTTATATTAGGTTGACATGTTTTTAAGAAAAATAATTGACAAAATCCAGGTAAAAAGAATTATATAATTTAAGTATGAGAAGTTCTGCCTTTCCATACAATAAGCCAGTTTCTATCTTTAGCCTTACAATTTCTCCAAAATCTTTTGGCTCCTCTTCCCTCTTTCTTGGAACATTACTCTAGCAGGTGCTTCAGGACCTATGACAATCTCAGTGCCAATGTTACATTGACATCTTGGCCTCTCAATTTCCAAAATGATATCTACTTTCATTATATGTCTGATTAAAGGGTGTTACCCACAAGACTCATGATGATTAGTTTAGGTGGCTACTCAGGAGACACAGGTCCAAGGATGAGTTACATAGTAGTTAATAGTTGTCTAATTACCTTAACAAGTCCCAGGGTTATTCTTCATGTACTTCATTAACAAAAGTTATGCTAGATTCCAAAACCTTACCTCATTATTTAACCATCAGATCCTCCTGATATTTTCATTCATTATCATGAAGCCTTCCTGATAGTGTTTTAATAATGCTATGCTCTGAATGCAAGTAGCTTAATTGACTGGAACTAGTATACACAGTCATATGAGAATAATCCTATCTGTTCCATAAGAACAAAACATATATCAGTGATGGACTTAGATCTATTTAGAAAATCAAAATATCTTAAAAGTGTTTCAATTTTAGTGTCCTTGGGAACACATGCAGCCCAGGAACACCCAAAGTGTTGTGACAATGGGGCTGGACTGTTTCACATTATTCATTCACCAGTTTTCAGTCTACATAAAGCACATTTAATGAAAAGTTCATTTTATTAGATCAGTGTAATATTTTCATACTAAGGGAAAATAACCCTCATTGTACAAGCTTTGCTAACAGTATCTCACTTATGTTATTTGCATATGAAATATAGACTAACTCTAAGAAATGAAAAATAAAGTGTCACTTTTAACAACAGTTATAAGGTTTGTAGAGTCATCAAATTGCTTAACAGGATCAGTATCAAGAATCTTTCAGTTTTATATTTTATTCAGCTATATGAACTCTAGTACTAAATACATGTCTGTTCAACTCAAATGTCTCTTGTTTCCATTTGTAATTACAGTATTTGTCATCTATGGAAATCTAGGGACATGAATTAATTCAAATTACAATTATTCCATTGTATTCTAAACCACAATTAACAGAAATTATCTTTAGTTAGATCACAGTTTCTTGCTTCTGGAGCTGTGCCTCCCCTAGAGAAAGAAGACAGTCTATGCTGACACTGGAAGAATGTAAGTCAGCCTGCATAAAAAAAGAATTGGAGAGATAAGCCTAAAAATAGTATATAAATATAATTGTTATTTAAATCTTCTTTTTCAGTCTTTACTGACATTTTGGAATATGCCTAATTTTAATTAACCCTAATCAATAAAATTATTCATTACTACTATTTATATGATGTCTTCATTTATCCTTCTGCTTTCATTTACTACACCTATGCCTTCTTCCACAGAGTTTTAAATCTTCAACCATCAAATAAAATTTAGTCTTTATTTTCCACTGCTTTAATTTGCTTTGTGTAGTTGGGATTCTATTGGGTAAATTTCACACTCTACTAGTCCATGCTCATTTGGGTGCAAAAGTTGTTAAAATACTCTACTGATACTTTCATTTTATATGGTGTATGTTTTAGTTCACTAAAGGTAGCCAAGGCACTATACCAGAACTATGTTGACTCTTACAGTTGGGATATTTAGGTTAGTAGGTTATGGTTCTGAGGCCATGAAAATTTTAATCAAGGCATCATCAAGCAATTCTGTCTCCCCAAAGACCTGCACATTGAAGCATTTGCTGATCTCTCCCTTCTTTTCTGAGTATCATTGCTTCAGTTTCTGGCTTCCTCTCTCCCAAGTTCTGTTGATTTTAGGTCCTTGCTCTCGAGGTTTTCTCTCTCTGCTCTTGTGGCTTTTGCTCTGTCAGCTACTGGAAGTTTCTCTCTGAGCTTCTGTGTGTCTTTGCAAGTCCTTCTCTTAGTATCCATCACATTTATAAAGAACTCCTGTAAGAGGATTAAGATACACCCCAGATCTTGCCTTACTGAAGTAATCTAATCAAACCATGCTGCCTGTAACAGACTCACACTCACAGGAATGGACCAGTTACAAGAGCATAATTTTCAATGGTTCATACAGGATTAATTGACCACAATAGATATTGGTCCAGAATCACTGTTTCTTCTGAGTCAATTTGGGAGGTTGTGTGATTTTAGAAATTTCTACATTTCATCCAAATATCTAATATACTGATATAGAATTGCTCATAGTATTCTATTATAATACCTGACTTCTGTAACTTAAACAGTAATCTCCCTGTTATCAATTCTTATTTTATTTGTTATTGTGAATCATCTCTTTGTTGTAGTCAGTATGGTTAAATATTATAAATTTTATTGTGAAAATCGATTTTCAAGACAACCCTTTCTTTCATTGATTTTCACTAACATTTTTAATTTTCTATTTCAAATATCTTCACTCTAATTATTTTCTCCTATCTTCTAGATTAAGATTTAATTTTATTCTTTATTTCTAGTTCTTTTATATAGAAAATTAGATTATTTATTTGAGATTTGATTCTTTTATTCTTTATTAGAGAAGTTGTGATTTTACAGAACAATCATGCATAAAATACAGGGCTCCCATTTGCTGCCCTATTACTAACACCTTGCACTGGTGTGGAAGATTTGTAACAATTGATGATAGCACATGTTTATAATTGTATAATTAACTATAACCCATGTTTAAGGTAGCATTCACTGTTTGTGTAGTGTGGTTCCATGAATTTTTAAAAATATTTATGCTTTTACCATACATGCAATCTTAATGTTTCCTCTTTTAATTGCATACAAATATTTAATTCAGTGCTGTTAATTGTTTTCACAATGTGCTACCATCACAACCATCCGTTACCAAATAGTTCCATCATTTCACATAAGAACCTGGTACATTTTGTTCTTTATTTTTAAAGAAGCTACAGATTACATAAAGGTTACATGAAAAATATATGGATTCCCATATACCCCACCACCTTTCCCTCTCACATTTTCTTCCATTATCATCTTTCATTACTGTGGTACATTTGTTACAATTGAAGAATACATATTGAAGCCTTATTACTAACCAAGGTCTATAATTTACAGTATGGTGTACACTTTGCACCACAAATTTTGTAGGTTTTGACAAAATGTAAAATGGCTTGTATCCATCATTTCAATATCATGCAGAACAATTCTAATGTTCTCAGAATGCTCCATGTTACAACTGCTCTTCCCTCTCTTGCCCCTCAGAATCTTTAGTGACCACTGCCTTTATATCAATGTTACAAGTTCTTCTATTACTAGAATAATAATAAGTCTACTTTAGTCCATAGTTTCATCCCTCACCCTTATGTTTTGTCATTCCTCAATCTTGTGGATTTTGGGATGGTGATGCCCACTTTGTTTCCAATTGAGAGGGGACTTAGATCCCATGGAGCAGATGACTAGAACTGTCATGCTTACAGTTGTAAATACTCTCTGTATCTAGGGATGTGCATTGTCCATCATCATCCTCTTTAGTTTTCCTGTTTGAATCTGATGAACTAGAGAGTAGGTGTTGGATGCAACTCTGTTGAAATTGAGGGCTCAACTGGCATATGAGCACCCAGAAGATTTAAGTCCATGGGACATATATTTAATGGATATAGTAGTAATTATAGGTTTAAATAAAGGGACAGAAAAACCATGTGTGGTAAAATGATAAATGAGTCTAATTCTGATACATTGGGGAGATAGGTTATCATATATTCCAAGGTAAGGCTCATTGATGGGGTGACAGTTTTCTGGGATTGTCCGCCTTGCCTATAGTGTCTAGATGTTTGTAGAGCAATCAGAAGCACCCCTGCTTGAGGCACTGTTCACTTTGGCAGTCAGTGAGATCCTTCTGAAATGTGCTTAAGCATAACCTCTGGAATGGCCACTCAAATCACTTTGAAATCTCTTAGCCATAAAAATTCATTTGCATTTAATATTTCCCCTGTAGCAGTTTGGCAGTTTGATGAAGTTATGAATTTGAAAAATATATATTGGATTATGCTTGTAAACTGATCTGTTCATCTGGGCATGATTAAGATATCATTGGGGCTTTGATTGGGCCAAATCAGTAAGGTATTGAGCCCCACCACTTGGTGGGTGGGGAATCAAAGATAAAAGGTATGGCAAAGGACAGAATTGCAGTAGTTCTGATGTTGGAGTCTTGAGCTGGAGCCCCAGGAATTAAGAGAGCTTGGTCATGAGGAATGAGAGAAGGTCCCAGGAAAAGACATGAATCATTCACCGGAGAGTCTACAGCTGACCTTGTGGAGGAAAGAGTGAAGCTGATCCCACAGAGAAATCAAGCCCTGGGAAGAGAGGAACCCAAGAATCCTGAACACTCACAGACTTTGGCAGCCATTTGGCTCCAAAATGTGGCAATAGACTTTGTATTGGGGGAGCAACTTATGCTTTATGGCCTAGTAACTGTGGACTTTTAACCCAAATAAATACCCTTTACTTAAAAAAAAAACAACCAAATTCTGATATTTTGCATCAGCACCCCTTTGGGTGACTAATACAGAATTTGGTCCTGGTAGTGGAGTAATGCATTTGCAATTACCAAAATTTTGGAACAGTTTTATGAATGGGTAAGGGGTATTTTTTTGGAGGAATTGTGAGATGCTTGATGGAAAAGGCCTACAGTGCTTTGAAGAGACTGTTGATAGTAATATGGATGCTAAAGAGACTTTTTATGATGCCTTAGAAGCAAATGATGAAACTATTATTGGAAACTGGAGGAAAGGTATACATGTTTTAAAGTTGCAGAGAACTTAACAAGATTAACTCCTGGTGTTACATGGAAGACAAAATTTAAAAATGGCAAACCTGAGAAATTTAGCTAAAGAACTTTTCAAGATAAACTTGGAGAATGCAGCTTGGCTTCTCCTTGAAGCTTAGAGCAAAATGCTAAATGAGTGGGATAAACTCAGGACTGAATTATTGAGCACAAAGGAAAAAGAAACTGATTCTGGAAATTCCAAGCCCCTGGAAATCAAGCTCCCAGATGATAGTGCCCCAATTGAAAACTTAACTAAACTTGGAACTTGTAAATCAGGATTGAAGAAGCAGTTATCTCAGAAAGACTTGTGGAAAGTCTTACTCTCTCATGGCTTGGGCCCCTGCTTCTTCCATGCTAAACCAGTAAGGTTTTTTATAGCACTGTATGAACAAAACCACTGACAGCTTGGAATAAAAGGTTCTTGGAAAGGAGAGATTGAAGAAAAAACAGCTTTAAGGAGAAAACTGTGGAAGCTGACATCTGGAGTTAAGACATTGCCTTGGTGCAAGAGAGGAGCTCCAACCATGTATACAGAGAGGATGAGTTTGCCCCAGCAGTTGAAGAGAGTGGATGTTCCCACCCAATGTTTAGGAAAAGCTTTGCTGCCCCAGAGTGCAGGAAGGGTGGAGCACATTCCTCTATGATTAAAGTGGTTAAGGTCAGCACCCCATATGTCTGAGAGGGCTGCACCTGTCCCCCATGGATTTTAGGAGGCCAGGTGGTCAACTCATTGCTCTGAGAGGGTTGAGCCTGTATGCCAATTGTTAGGGAAGGCCAGGTGGTCAATTCTTTGCTCTGTGAGGGTTGAGCCTGTATGCCAAATGTTACAGGGAATGTTGTCTTCACCTCACTGTACTAGAGGGACTAAGACTCTAACCCAAAGATTGGTTAAGGTGTGGCAATCACCCCAACACTCTTGGAGGGTGAGGTCTGGAGCTTGGTCGACACCCAGATGCTTGATGATGGTGGAACCAAGAAAATGGCCATTGGGCAAGCCTGTGGAAAGGGTGGGTCCCCATGAAGCCCCAAGGAAAAGAAACCATGATCTTAAGAATGACTCTCAGGCTTTGAAATCTAATGGATGATGCCCTGCAGGTTTACTGAACTGTAGAAGACCCATGACTCATGTTTCCCTCCCAACTTCTCCTTATGATAATCAAAATCTTTATCCTTTGTCCATTTGTGTATTGGAAGCTGATAAATGATTTTGTGAGTTTCAGAGGTCTACAACTAGAAAGGACTTTGCCTCTAGATGAACTGTATTTCTTTAATCTGATTATGATATGATTTTGTACTTGCATTGTTACTGATTTAAGGTTTTTTGAATATTGTAATGTATTTTTGGAATTCAGAGGGTGGAGTGTAGCAGTTTGGCAGTTTGATGAAGTTATGAATTTGAAAGATATATATGGGATTATGCTTGTAAACTGATCTGTTCATCTGGACATGATTAACTTATCATTGGGGTTTTGATTGGGCCATGTCAGTAGATTGTTGAGCCCTATCCATTGGTGGGTTGGGAATCAAAGATAAAAGGCATGGCAAAGGACAAAATTGTATTAGTTCTGATGTTGGAGTCTTGAGCTGGAGGCCCAGGAAGCAAGAGAGCTTGGTCATGAGGAATGAGAGAAGGCCCCAGGTAAAGACATGAGCCATTTTTCTGAGAGCCTACAGCTGGCCTTGTGGATAGAGGCAAAGCCTAGAGAGCTTCATAGTCTATAGCTGACCTTGTGAAGTAAGCAGTGAAGTTGAGCCTGGAGAGAAATGGGGCCCCAGGAAGAGAGGAACCCAAGAAGCCTGAACCCTGGCAAATATTGACAGCTGTCTTGCTCCAACACATGGCAATGGGATTTAGTGAGGGAAGAAACTATGCTTTATAGCCTTGTAACTGTGGACTTCTAACCCAAATAAATACTATAAAGACCAACCGCTTTCTGGTATTTTGCAACAGCACACCTTTGGCTGACTAATACATCCCCCTTTTGATCAAAGTCTTTATCCAAATGCACTGCTAGTTGGTACTTCAAAATAATCCCTTGGTGCCAGGGAGGCTCATTCCTGGAAGTGATGTCCTATGTAGGTGGAAGTTAGAGAGTTTATATGCTGAGTTTGGCTTAGAGAGAGGCCACATTGAACAACAAGGAGGCTTTCAGGAGGTGACTCAGGCAATATATATTACTAGGCTAAGTTTCAATTTCACAAGAGTAAGGATCATACGTACAATCGCCAATATAAAGGGCCTGACATACTGATCTGTCCACCTTCACTAGGCAATGTCCATATATTCCAGAGACTCTTCCCACTCTATTACAGAATGTCTCAGGACTCCCAATGATGGGAATTCAATATTCTGTCATTTATGGTGTGGGTCTCCACCCACTGAGAAAAAACCCAATGACCACATGAACACTTTCATATTCCATAGAGGCATGGCCCCAGTGCACCCATCACCACATATCCCCACACAACTGACCCCTGCACCACTGATCCTCCCTTGCCACAGTTGCAACCATTATGCTATCCAAAACCTCCCTCAAAACAAAGCAAAAAATAAAAAATAAAAGAAAGTAAAAAATGAATTTAAAAAATAAAAATTTACATTTTTCATCCCTATAAGAGCTGTTATCTTTTATATATATTGAAATTTTCTTCTGTATGTTACCCCAGTGCCTTATTTTTTCTCACTTTATTTTTCAAGAAGGTTTAGGTTACAGAAAGGTCACAAAAAATATAGGGGATTAATGTATACTGCTCCACACACATCTTCCCCTATCCATAACATCCTACATGAGTATGGTACATTGGTTACAGTTGATGAACAAATATCAAAGCATTGCCACTAACCATGGTCAATGGTTTACATTATGGTTTGCACCATATACTTTTATAGGTTCTGACAAAATGTATAATGGCCTGTATCAGTCACTTTGATATCAGGCTGAACAATTCCAGTGTCCCCAAAATGCCTTGTGTCCCACCAATTCTTTATTCCTTCTCCTCTCTGAATCTATGGCAACCACTAAGCTTCAATTTTTGGAGAATAAGGTTCATAGTTACATGCATTAATATACAGGACTTAACATATTTGTCTCTTTTATATTTAGCACTCCCTATATACGCTGGAGATTCTAATCTCTGTATTTGAGAACAAGGGAAGTAATTGGTATATTTTAAGCCATAATACCCCACCTTATTCCCTGGTAACCTATATGCTTCACTCTATGAATTTGCTTATTCAAATTATTTCAAATCAATGATATCATACAATATTTATTCATTTTTGTTGGGCTTATTTAACTCAACATGATGTTCATCTAAATTGTCACATATATCAGGAATTCATCCCATTTTATGGTTAAACATTATTCCATTGTATGCATAAATCACAATTTATTTAGCTAATCATGGGTTGATGGACATTGGGTTGCTTCCATCTTTTGGTGATTGTGTATAATGCTGTTATGAATGTTAGTGTGCAAAGACCTGTTGAAGGCTCTGCATTCAATTCTTTGGTGTACATAACAAATGCAAGGTAATGGGATTAGTTCATCATATGGTAGCTTTATAATTAGATTTCTGAGGATTCCCAAACCATCTTCCAGAGCAGTTACACCATTTTACATTGGCACCAGAAATGGGTGAGTGTTCTTATTTCTCTGCACCCTCTCTAACACTCACAATTTTCCATTTTTTAAAAAGCAGCTAGTCTAATGGATGTGAAATGGTTTCTCATTGTGGTTTTGATTTACATTTCCCTAATGGTTAACGATGTTGAACATCTTTTCCTGTGCTATCTGGATATTTGTATGTCTTCTTTGGATAGATGTCTATTCAAGTATTTGGCCCATTTTTTTAAATTGGGGTGCTTATCTTTTTGTTGTTAATTGAAAGATCTTAAAAACTATATACTAAATATTAAAACTTTATTGGCTTAGTGTTATCTGAATATTTTGGCTGATTGTGTAGGTTAATGTTTTACTTTGAATTGCAAATATTTTTAACTTTAACTGAGGTTTCATTTATCTATTTTTTGTTTCTTTTTTTGTTGCTTGTACTTTGGATGCAAAATATAAGAAACCATTACCTACAACAAGGTCCTGACAATGCTGTCCTACATTTCCTTCTAAAATTTTGGTAGTTCCGGCTCTTATGTTTAGTTCTTTGATCCATTTTGAGTTGATATTTTATAATGTATGATATAGGGGTCCTCCTTATTTTGTTTGCAAATGGAGATCCAGTTTCCCCAACACTAGTCCTTGAAGAGCCTCTTCTTTCCTTATTGAGTGGCATTTGATCCCTTGTCAATAATCAGTTGGCCATAAATGTGAGGGTTGATTTCTGTTCTCTCAATTAGACTCATTTGGTCTATATATCTGTGCCACTACAATGCTATATATGTATAAAACATACAGCTGCTGAGAAGTTGTTTTATTTTCCTCTGCTGCTCAGGTAAATACCATGCAATGGTTCAGCTTGAACAGTGGGAATTATACCTCCCAGGTTTGAGGCTGGAATAAAGTTTAAATCAAGACATCATGAAGCCTATATTTCTCCCCATAGACAGTGGCATTCTGGCACTGACTGCCTGAGATCTTTTAAGGAACCTATCAGATGTCAAGACACATGGCAGTGTTCCCTGGTTTCTCCCTTATTCTGGGTTTCATTGATGTTAATTTTCTTGCTTCCTGTTGCTTTCTTTCTCTCTTTATGAACTTCATTTGGCTATAAAGGACTCCAGTAACAGGATTAAGATACATTAGGATACATCATAATTGATGTGGGCCAAACCTTAATTGAAGCAACCTCATCAAAAAGTCCTATTTATAGGAATGAATTAGTTTTAAGAACATGTTTTTCTGGGTTACATACAGCTCCACACCACCACAATAATCTGAGTTTTGTCATTTTATCAGACATATGGCAGTATCTTTTGTATCCTATATTAAAATCAGTAGAATTGCTAATTATGAAATATAAATAGCCTGAAAAAGTAATCTTAGTATGTATCATTGTTAAAGTTAGAATAGATTGAATTTACTATCTTCTGTTGATAATTCACTATAAATTGAAATTGTAGTTTGATCATACAGTCTACAGTAATGGTTTTCAAAATCACAATATGAACAAGTCTTTTCTTTCTACGTGATTTTACATTGTGCCTAGCTTACAATTTTATTGTTTTTGCAAAACAAATCAGTGAAGTATTTATGGATCCAAATTGCTGAGCAAGAATTCTGATTTTATTACATAGTAGTCAGCTAGTGAATTGGCCATCTAACCATATAATTTGACCCATTTTTCATTAAGAAGTTCTCCCTTGTGTATTTCTTTTTGTTAATGTTTTAAATTAAAGAAGTAGTAGGTTTACAGAAAATTCAAGTTAAAAACTATTTTATTCCCATATACCCACTGTTGGTAACACTTTGTATTAGTATTGTAGTGTTTTTGCAGTTGAAAAAATAATAATAAAATTGTCGTAACTATAGTCTATAGATTACATTAGGATATATTTTTCCAATATACCTATCATTAACACCTTGCAGTAGTGTAATACATTTCTTATAATTCACCTAACAAAATTTTTATAATTGTACTATAATATAATATAATATAATATAATACAATATGATATAGTATAATATAATAATAATGTAAAATTTTTAACTATACTCCATCATTTGGAATAGGGTTCACTGTGTTATATAGTCTTGTATTTTATTTTTCAATTTTAATTCTAGTAACATACATACCACTTGAAATTTCCCCTTTGACCACATTTACCTATATAATTCAGTGCTGTTAACTAAACACACAACATTGTGCTACCATTTCCAAAATATTGACAGAGTTGGACCCACTTATGGCTTCCCTACACATGGCTTACCCAAAACCTACCTCAAACTATTCTTTGATCCAAGGATGTCTGGATGCTGTATTTTATTCCATTATCACACTTGCCTGGAACCCCATCATCTACTCTCTGAGGTACAAAGAAATGAAAATAGCCCTTAAAAATGTGTACCATTGACTAAGATGGAGATGTTGGAATATAGGCAGAAAATATTTTAAAAAGCCTTTTAAAAGACATTACTTTTCAAGAATATATAATAATTCTCATTAGTCAGTTACTCTTATCAAAATTGTGAAATAATGAGTTAAAGTAGCTAACATGAAAATTGTCTTGAGCTTATCAATATTTATTTCAGCATTGGCCTTTTATATAGCCAAATATTTTGGTCAGGCAATGTCAAATTTAATAGTTTTCCCAATTTAGTAAAAAATAAACCTTAAATTAGAAATAAAATGAAAGTATACTTTGCCACCATTAGATTTTTAAAAGCTTGAAAAAAAAAACCTCACCGCTTTTAAAATTAGTGATAAAATTTATAAATTCATAGTTTGTAGTAGAAAAGAATATTTGAAAATTTCATTTTGAATGTAATTTAAAAATATATGTTCACTCTTAATTAAATATGTGTAGAATCCTTTCCACTTCCTGACAATTTACACTGAAATATTTTGGATTTAAAAAGAAAAACAAGTAAGAGAAAAGAAACTCATGCCATGCTTCTTTCTAAACATATTTTGCTTTAAAACTGCTTCTTATATTTTTTTACTGAGAAATTTTCAAACAACCTAAAGTAAAAAACAAAACAAAACAAAACAAAACAAAAAACATCTGCATATTACATAGAGGTAACATGTAACAATTTCAAAACTATAAGCAGGAAAATAATATAAAAATAATTTATTTTTGAAAAACATATTGCTTGTAGATACAAATACCAACAATCAATTTAGGTAGACAATATTTCTTTAATATTACACAATTTTTAGATTGTCTGAAATAAATATATTTTCAGAGTTTGATTCAGAAAATTATCAACAAAAATTATAGTCCAATATTCTTTAATGTCTCTACTTTAAAAAAAAAA
>JAQZBX010072529.1:0-15060 GCA_029593785.1 Cabassous unicinctus | reverse complement strand
AAATAAATCTTTAAAAAAAAAAAAGAAGCAGGTCAGACAGACAAGTCATATTTACAACAGTTTGATAGTAAGGGATAGAAGGAATTAAAACAAAAACAGTAGTTTGTGACCAGATAGCATGGGGGTAAAATAGAAAATATCACTGTTTTGCCAACAATGCTAAGCATTTTACCAGTATCATCTGCACAAGAAGGAAAATGAATTTGATAATGTCCAAAATAGTTAGCTTAAAAACATTTCAACAAAGTGAAAAGTTTCTGTCTCCTGGAAAATTCATTTTTGGGGAGTAACTGGTGGGAAGTACAGAAATCTTTTTCCTTGGCTCCCTTACAAAAGGTTAATGCTACATTTGCAAAATGCACCAATTTTTGTCATAAACCATGCCATCAGTTGTATAATAAAAATGACTTTGAAATACAGTGTATTTTTTTTTTAAGATTTATTTTATTTATTTATCTCCACCCCTTTGTTTGCACTTGCTGTGTCTGTTCGTCTTCCTTGTTTCTTTAGGAGGCTCAGGGAACCGAACCAGGGACCTCTCATGTGGTAGGCTAGAGCCCAATCACTTGAGCCACATCCTCTTCCCAAAGGTTTTTTTTTTTGTTGCTTTTTTTCTTTTTCTTTTCTTTTCTTTTTTTCTTTTTCTTTTTTTTGTTTGCTTTTTTGTTTTTAGGAGGCACGGGGAACCAAACCCAGGACCTCCCATGTGGGAAATAGGCACTCGACCGCTTGAGCCACATCTACTCCCTCAGTGTATTTTTGGTAAATGTCACTACTGTTAGTAAAATTTGGGGACTTATTTTCATTTGATAATGTCCGTTGAAAATTCCATCTATTTGTTGAGTCTGGTGACACGTTTCCACATGGGTAACTTATTTGGAGTTTTGTGAGGTCCTTTCACCAAAAAAAAGTAGCAAGCTTTATGACATAGCAAAAGAGAAGTTAAAACTATGATACTTTCTGGGCGGCTAGTGCTTTTGTTGTTTAAATGTGCCCTGTTTATTTTTACTTAATTCCTAACCAAGTGGCTAAAGCAATAGATTTCTGGAACAAAATGCCTCAAGCTGTCTCTGGGCTTTCTTGCCAGAGGCTTGAGCAGGAGACATCTCTTAAAATGCCAAACACAGCAGTATCTAGGGCTTTTAAAACAGTATTCAAATTATTTGTTAGTATTGAACATGGTAGACTGTGATCAATCCTGATCTAGATTGCTTTGCTTAAAAGCACCTAGTTTCATTGCTGAGAAAAAACAATAACCTGGCTCTTAGAATTTTCTTAAAATATGAGTGTCAGAAGCAATTTTGAAGATCATTTAGTCCAGTCTTCTGCCTTAATTTAGATCCTTGATGTCCCCGTTATGGATGAATTGGCAGTCCTCATTAGCAAAAGGCTTGCTACATTTGCAAAAATCTATAAACAGTCCACCTGCCAAGATGTGTTTGCTGCTGCTCCTGCCCACAGTAAAGTGTGCAGTTAGTTGGCAGCACCGCAGCAGCAAGTGCTGAAGCCCAGATTCGGATGCCTTGTCAGATACCTCCTCCCTTGCCAACATCGTTGGGAAGGGGAATGAGTCAGGAGTTCAACTGTTGTAAAAGCTAGTCCTCATATAGCCTACTTGATCTCAAATATGCTATGATATTTCCATTTATTCATCAAAATGGCACCTATTTAGCCAGGATTTTTATTAGAGAGAAGCCTGTGAACCGTAAGGCCGTCCTCGTGAATTCAGCACTGAAGTCATAACATTAGGCTGAACATCTCTAAAACAAGGAACAAGAGACATGAGAGCAGCTTCCTTCTGCATCAGCCAAGCACGTTCTCTGCTATTACTGAAAGAGGGCAGATTAACACAGACTCTGCTGTATTTTCATAGCAATGGAAAGGATGAAAAGTAATGTCATAAAAGCAAAAGGCAGGTCATGGCACAATATGCACCAGACTGGGTTATACAGGAATTGGAGAAATGACGCTTAAAATTTCAGAGTTTTCTAAGGGCTGGGAAAAACTGTAGAAATCATTTCAGTTACATTCCCTTAACTCTAACAACAATGTACTTAATCAGCCCACTCTGGGAAAATATATCTGTTTTACACAGAATACAATAATAGAGACCTAGAGTTTGTTCAAATGGCTTGGAGTTTTTAGCCCAGGAGGATGTGGTGCATAACTATAAGCTGTTTGTTTTTCTGAGAACTATTTTATAGTCTGAGTGTAGTACTAATGTTTTCTGAAAACAGGCAACTAATATTTCTGTAAGGCGAACCACAGGTGGGAAGTGGAAAGTGATTTTGATATCTCATAAAATGTACTGCTAAAAAGGAGAGGGGCAGGACAGGAAAATGATGAGAAATTGATAAATAACCTCATCATCTATACTTTCTTTAATCATTTTCAGCCATCTAGGGAAAATACATTCCTTTTTCCCTTTAAAGTTTTTGCTGAAGGTCAATCTATCTACATAAAAGTACATAAATCTTAAATGTGCAGATGATTAATTTATTTCAAAGTTGGCACAGTCATGTAACCCAATCACCCAGAACAAGAAATAACAATTGCTGCCTCCCAGAAACCTCCCTCTGATCCCTGCCCAGTCACTACCTCATTGGTCCTCCTCAAATGTAATCTCTGTAATAAATTCTAAAATCATAGATTAGTTTTGCCTCTTTTTGAATGTTAAATGAATGGAATCGTATCGTATGTATTCTTTTATGGATAATTTCTTTCAGGCCAAATTATGTTTGTGAGGTTCATCTCTCTTGTGTGTAGCAGTAGTTTGTTCATTTTTATTTCTGTATAGTATGTTGTATAAACGTACTACAATTGATTTGTTCATTCTATTGACAGGCACTTAGCTTATTTCCAGTTGTTTGCAATTATAAATAGTACTACTATGAATATTCTTGGATATGACTTTTGTTCACATATGTGCACCTTTCTGTTGAAGATGGAATTGCTTGGTTATTGACTATACCTATGTTCAGTTCTGGTAGATACAGTTTTCTAAAGTGGTTGTACCAATTTATATTCTCACCAGCTATATATGTAAGAGTTCCAGTTGCTCTACATTCTTGCCAACATTTAATTTTTTTTTTTTCATTTTAGCCTTTCTGGTATGTATATAGAGATATCTAATTGTGGTTTTAATTTGCATTTCTCTGATGACTAATGAGGCTGAGGCCCTTTTCACTTGCTTATTGACCATTTGAATAACCTCTTTTGTGCTTGTTCAAATTTTTTGCCCGTTTGCTATTGAGTTGTTGTCTTTTTCTTATTGAATTATAGAAGTTCTTTATATATTGTCATATGAGTCCTTTGTCAAATATATTTATTGCAAATATCTTCTCCCAGTCTGTGGTTTTCCTTTTTGGGGAAAGGGGAGATTTAAAAAAAATATTTTTCCTTTGGAAATAGTCAAGTATATACAAAAGTAGAGAGAATAACGTAATGAATCCCCATGTACCCAACTTTAACAATTATCAACCCATGGCTAATTTCATTTCAGCTATATCCCCACAAAAAATAGTCCTCTTCTGGGAAGCGGGTGTGGCTCAATCTATAGAGCTCCCGTTTACCATATGGGAGGCCCCGGGTTCGCTTCCCGGAGCCTCCTTGTGAGGGCAGGCTGGCCCACGTGGCACAGTGGGCTGATGCACCAAGACCTCACAGCAGGAAGCGGGTGTGGCTCAATCGATGGAGCCCCCGTTTACCATGTGGGAGGCCCGGGGTTTGCTTCCCAGGGCCTCCTTGTGAGGGCAGGCCGGCCTGCGCTGCGCGGTGGGCTGATGCAGCAGGACCTCACAGCAAGGGGGAGATAAGCAGACACAGAAGAAACACACAGCGAATGGACACAGCAAACACAAGCAGCAAGGGTGGGGATAAATAAATAAATAAATCTTTTTAAAAAAAATAGTCCTCTTCCATCTTCCTAACCTGCCCTTTTATTTCCATTATTAATCTCATAGACCTTTATTGTTTCATTCAACATTTATTTATTCTTCATCTATTGATTTGATTAAATCCAATTGAATTAATGAATAAATACAATGAATGCATTTTTGTACTTATATTACCTGAGTGCTCTGCATATGGTGACTTGACAACTCCTTTCTTCTTGAAATGCCTTTCCCTTAGAATTCTCTGGTTCTACTCTACCTGGTTTTCCTCCTACTCCTCTGATCCTTCCTGTTCTTCCTCCTTCAGTCCTTCAGAATTATTGTTCCCCCAGACTTCTGTTCCAGTTCTCAGTTGATGTGGGTGATTGCATCAATGCCCATGACTTTGACTCATACTTCTGGTGATGGCTTTTGAATCCACACCTCTAGTCTATGCAATACCAGATCTCTAAATAGAGCTATCTGCTGGGCATGTCATTTGGATGGCCCACAGCATCCAGCATAGACTGCTGATTGTCCCCCCACCCCCACTCCAATCAATTCTCCCATTCTTCCATCATAATGGAATTTTAGCTGAACAAATACTTGGCTATCAACTATATTTCTCAGTGCACATTGTAACTAGGTGTGGCCATATTATTAATCCTTGCCACTGTAATGTGAGCAGAAGTCATACTTGCCACTTCTGGGTCTTGATTCAAAACATTTATTACTTTCTTTTCTCTATTTCCAAACTTCTAGATATGGTGATAACTGATGCAACCTTGAAAATTAGGTATGACTGCTGGTCAGAGCTGCCTCACCAGCCTAGTTCACAGAGCAGAGCTACTCAATTGTGGAGGTTACTGGATGTTCCACAAAACAGAAATAAATTCATATTTTATTTAAGTCATTGCATTTTGGAATGTCTCTGTTATAGAGACTTAGACTTTAACTATTATACAGCATCTCAATCACATCGTATCCAAAAGTTTTAATCATCCTTCTACCTAAACCTCCTGTATCTATTGTCCCTGTCTGAGTAAAAGCCCCTGCTGTGACCTAGTGATTTCTCCTTCTCTCTTGACCCACATCCAATTTCCTAAGTGAAGTTCCTTCTGCCTCTTAAAAGTGACTCAGGGTTTCTACTTCTAGCCATGATGGAGTATCTGGTGCCATAGTAGCCCTTCTGCCATAAGCAACTCTAAAACTAGACAAAATATGAGGAAATTATTTTGGGGAGGTGGACAACAGGCAGTATAAGACCAAGATCCCTGAGAAAAGGGAAATTTATGGGGTAAGTCCCATGGTTATCCAGCTTTCTGCATGGGGCAATTTCCTGACTGGTACAGAAAGCTTGAGTCCAAACAAAGCACAATTGTCCCACTGAGATTAAGTCATGATGTTGCATGTATCAGTACTTCATTTTTTTATTATTCTGTAGTATTTCTTTGTATAAATATACCACAATTTATGTATTTATTCTATTTTTATGGACATTTACATTGTTTCCAGATTTTGCTATTATGAATAAAGCAACTCTGAATATTATTGCACATATCTTTCAATGGACATAATCACTCATTTATGTTGAGTATATAGCAAGGTGTCTTAGTATCCTAGCTGCTAAAAAAATACAATACAATAGGGTGGCTTAAACAACAGAAATTTATTGGCTCACAAAGCAATGCTTTCTCCTTGAAGACTGTATTGTTCTGGGGCTGGCTGCCTGTGATCTGTGGTCCTTGACTTTTCTGTCACATGGCAATGCACAGATAATATCTTCCTTCTCTTCTGGGTTCCACTGACTTCCAGCTTCTGGCTGCTCCCTGTGGCTTCCTCCCTGGGTGCAATTTCCTTTGCTTATATGGACTTCAGCCATATTGGATTAAGGCCCACCCTCATTCAGTTTGGGTACACTTTTTAATTAATAACATCTTTAAATGCTCTACTTACAAATGGGTTCACACCCACAGGACCAGGATTTGGGACCTAAACCTGCCTAAACATGATTCAATACCTTATACAAGGGATGGAACTGCTGAATAATAAGGTTTTTATAAGTTTAACTTTAGTAGATTTTGTTCAAGAATTTTCCAAACTGGTTGTACCAATGTGCACTCCAACCAACAGGGTAAAAGAATTCCTATTGTTCTGTATTTTTTCCCAACACTTGATATTGTGAGTTATTTTAACATTAACCATCCTTGTGGGAATGTAGTGGTATTTCATTATGGTTTTACATTTTATTGCCTGATAAATAATTGATGTTGATATTTCATACATTCATTAGCAATTTGAATATGCTCTTTTGTGAGGCACCTATTCAAGTATTTTTCTCATTTTAAAAATTGGGGTAGGTCTTTTTCTTATTAAATTTTAGGAGTCCTTTATATATTCTGGGTATGGTATTTTTTGTTGTTGTTGGAAATATGCACTAGTCTGTGGCTTCCTTTTTCACTCTCTTAATGATGACCTTTGATGGAAAGAAGTTCTTAGTGGTAAAGAAGACCAACTTAGCATTTTTTCCTTTTATAGCTAATTAAAATTTGTGTCCTACCCAAAAGTCATGAAAATATTTTCTGTTTTGTTCTAGAAGCTTTCCTTTTTTGCCTGTCATATTTCAGTATGTGATCCATGTTAAATTAATTTTTGCATGTGGTATGAAGTAGGTATCAAAATTATGTTTTTTTCTTTCAGATATCCAAATTGACATATGAAACTCAACAGAAAGAATAATATTTCCCCCCATTCAACTGTAGTCGCATTTTTTGTAAATCAGGTGTCTGTTTATGTATGGTTCTTTTCCTGGATTATTTATTCTATTTCATTGATCTCTATAATGATTTTACACTAATACTACACATTTTTTATTTTTTTAAAGTAAACTTTATTTCAAACTCAAAAAAGTAAAATAACAGACAAGAGGCACCTTAACAAGTTATAGAAGCATCACTCCAAAAAATTCTGACCAGGCACATTTATCTCATTTAATCCTAAAAACAAACTCAGTTGTTCCTCCAGTGTTCAGAAATATACACAGATAATCATCGATTGGTTAAATGACATGATCAAGGTCTCTTTGTTAATGAAGAAAATGAAGAAGAGAAAATGGTTAATCATATTCATATCTCATAAAACTAAACTCCTTATTCTTTTTATTTTTGACCTTTAGCATTGATATAGTACCATCTTTGCCTTTCCTACAAAAATATTACAATATTGTTGTTAACTATATTCTATAAATTACATTAGTTGTATTTTTCCCACGTATCACCTTATTGTTTTGTTTTGTTTTTCACCTTATTCTTAACACCTTGCAGTAGAAGAATATTCTATATAAAAATGTATATATTAACCAAAATCCTAATCTACCACCAGAATCACTGTTATACAGTCCCTAGATTATCCTCGAGCTGTCTTTCAATTAATTTTAACCTCCCTAGTTAAATTCAGCCACAATCACATTTATTTTTTTTATTTTTTTATTTTTTAAAGATTTATTTATTTTTATTTATCCTCCGCCTTGCTGCTTGTGCTGCTGTGTCCATTCGCTGCGTGTCTTCTCTGTGTCTGCTTATCTCCCCCTTGCTGTGAGGTCTTGCCACATCAGCCCATGGCGCTGCACTAGCCGGCCTGCCCTCACAAGGAGGCGCCAGGAAGCGAACCCGGGGCCTCTCATATGGTAAACGGGTGCTCCACCCATTGCGCCACACCCGCTTCCTGCCATGAGGTTGCTGCATCAGCCCACCGCACCACTCAGGCCGGCGTGCCCTCACAAGGAGGCCTTGGGACGCGAACCCGGACCTCCCATATGGTAAACGGGGGCTCTATCCACTGAGCCACACCCACTTCCCCGACAATCACATTTATAAATCAGCAGTTTATTATACTTGTTATAAAATGCTACCATCAACTCCATCCGTTACCACATATTTACAATTGACCTTATTAAACATTCTACATACATTCAGCATCAGCTTCACTTTCTCAGCCCATATTCTGTCCTTTACTAACCTATATGCTATAGTCCAATTCCATACATTTACTTACTGTACTTAGTTCATATCAGTGAGACCATACAATATTCATCCTTCTGTGTCTGGCTTATTTCACTCAACATATTATCCTCAAGGTTCCTTCATGTTGTCATGTGCTTCCATAGTTCATTTCTTCTTACAGCTGAACAGTTTTCTGTCATATGTATACAGCACATTTTCTTTATCCATTCGTTGATTGATGGGGCACTTAGGTTGTTTCCATCTTTTAGCAGCTGTGAATAATGCATCAGTGTGCAAAGGTCTGTTTGCATCCTTGCTTTCAGTTGTTCTGAATATATTCCTAGTAGCAGGATTGCTGGATCATATGGCAGTTCTATATTTAGCTTCCTGAGGAACCGCCAAACCATCTTCCATAGAGGCGGCACCATTTTACACTCCCACCAACAGTGAAGAATTCCTATTTCTCCATATCCTCTCCAGCATTGTAGTTTTCTGTTTGTTTGTTTATTTATTTATTTTTAAAGAAACTTTAGATTACATAAATGTTATATTAAAAATAGAGGGGATTCCCATATGCCCCACTCCCTCCCCCTCCCACACTTTCCAACATTAACAACATCCTTCATTAGTGTGGCACATTTGTTATCATTATGAACACATATTGAAGCATTGCCACTAACCATGGATTATAATTTACATTATAGTTTACACTCTGTCCTGCACAATTTTGTAAGTTGTGACAAAATATATAATGGCCTGTATCCATCATTGCAAATATATGCAGGACAATTCCAATGTCCCAAAGATGCCCCAATATTACACCTATTTTTCCCTTTCCCTCCCCTCAGAACCTCCTGTGGCCACTGCCTCCACATCAATGATAAAAAGTTCTTCCATTGCTAGAAAAACAATAAATCTATAGCAGAATAATAGTAAGTCTACTTTAGTCCATTGTTCATTCACCAATCTTGAGGATTTGGGGATTGTGATTCCCACTCTGCCTCTAATTGAGAGGGGGCTTAGATCCCATGGGACAGATGGATGGAGATATCTTGCTTGCAGTTGCAGACTCTCCCTGTTCCTTGGGATGGATATTATCCATCATCATCATCTTGTTAGTTGTCCTGGGTGAGTCCAGTGAACTGGAGAGTAGGTGTTGCAACTCTGCTGAGATTCAGGGCTCAACTGGCACATGGACGGACCAGAGATTTAAGTCTCTTGGACATACACCTATCAAGTCTCGTACTAACTATAGGTTCAAATAGAAGGGGCAGAAGAGCCATGTGTAGGGAAACCACAAATGAGTCCAACTCTGTCACACTGGGGAGCATAAATTCCAAGGTAAAGAAAGCCCACTGGCAGGGCACCAAACTCCTGAGCTGTCTGCCCTGACTATAGTGCCTGGATGTCTCTAGAGCCCTCAGGAGCCCCACTATTTGAGGCAATATTTACTTTGGCAGTCAATGAGACCCTGCTGAGACGTGCATAAGCGCAGCCTCTGGAATGACCTGCTGACTCACTTTGAAGTCTCTTAGCCATATAAACTCATTTGTCTCTACCCTTTCCCCTTTATGGTCAAGGTCTTTTTCCAGGTGCATTTCTAGTTGGCTCTTGGTAATAATCTCTTGGTGCCAGGAAAGCTCATCCCAGGGAATCATGGCCCACGCTACAGGGAAAGTAGTGCGTTTAAATGCTGAGTTTGGCTTAGAGAGAGACCACATTTGAGGAACAAAGAGGCCCTCAGGAGGTAACTCTTAGGCAACATATAATACTAGGCTAAGTTTCAATTTCACAAGAAAAGGTTCATAAGTACAATCATCAATATCAAGGGCCCAGCGCCATGGTCCATCCTCCTTCACTAGGTACCGCCCCTGCACTTGGGATTCTTGCTGTCCCATTAGAGAATGTAGCAGAACTCTCTAGGATGGGAATTGGATATTCTTTCGGTTATTGTGTGGATCTCCACCCACCATGACAATGCCCCATGAACACTTGAACATATTCATGTGCCTTAGAGGCATGCCCCAGATGAACCCCCTCCCATGCATCCCCCATCACGAACACCCTGCACCAATGTTCCTTCCCTGCCACAGTTGTTACCCTTCTGTGATCCAAAACCTCTCCAAAGATGAAGCCAAGAAAATAACCAAATAAAAATAATAAGAAAATGAAGTAATAATGATAATTTTAAAAATAACATATAAAATACAAAAAAATAATTTTTAAATAATTAAAAAAATTTTAGATATTGTCTTTCATCACTGTAAGATCTGTTGTCTTGTATGTACAGTGACATTTTCTTCCATATATTCCCCCAGTGTCTTTTTTTTTTGTTCATTTTATCTTCAAAGAAGCTTTAGGTTACAGAAAAGTCAAATAAAAAATATGGGGGATTCCCATATGCCCAACACCCTCCCCCTTTTCCCCTCTCCCCTATTAATAACATTTTTTATGCAGATGGGACATTTGTTACAATTGATGTACAAATATTGAAGAATTGCTACTAATCACGGTCAATGGTTTAGATTATGATTTACATTTTGGACCATATACTTTTATAAATTTTGGTGAAATTTAAAATGGCCTGTATCCATTATTGAAAGATCATGCAGAACAATTCTAATGCCCTAAAAATGCCCAATGTTCCATCTATTCTATTCTTCCCTCCCCCTCCCCTCGAGACCTATGGTAACCACTAAGTTTCATTTTTTGAAGAGTAAGATTCATAGTTACTTGCAATAATATTGAGAGCTTGACATATTGGTCTGTTTTCTTTTATTAGGCACTGCCTACGTTCTCAAAGGATTCTTGTTCCTCTAACTGAGAACACAGCAGGACTTCCCGGGATGGGAGTTTAATATTTTCTTGTTTATTGTGTGTGTCTCCACCCACTGATATAACACACTATGACAAGATGAACACTTACATATTCCATGGTAGCCTGCCCCAGGTGCGCCCTGTCCTGTATGTCCCCCCACCCCCATCCCCACATCCAACACCATAATGGCCATTCTGTACGGCATGAAATATTGAATTTAGTTTTTTTTGTTTTGTTTTGTTTTGAGATGCCAGGGCCAGGGATTGAACCCCGGATCTCGCATGCGGGAAGCCAGCGCTCAAACACTGAGCCACATCGACTTCCCTGAGTTGGTCTTTTCGTTTGTTTGTTTGTTGTTTGTCGTTTGTTTTAGAAGGCACTGGGATCCGAACCTGGAACCTACCATGTGGGAAGCAGACGCTCAACCGCTTGAGCCACATGTGCTCCCTCTTAATTTAGTTTTGATTTGTATTTCCCTAATACCTGTGATGTTGATCATCTTTTCATGTGCTTTTTTGGCCATTTGCATTTCCTCTTTGGAAAAATGTCTATGCAAGTCTTTTGCCCATTTTTAAATTGGGTTGCTTGTCTTTTTATCATTAGGTTGTGATCTCTTTATATAACAAGGAAGTCAAACCCTTGTCAGATAAGTGGTTTCCAAAGACTTTTTCTCATTGAGTAGGCTGCCTTTTCACCTTCTTAAAAGCATTTGAAACATAAAAGTGTTTAAATTTAGAGGAAGTCTCATTTATCTTTTTTTCTTTTATTGCTTTTGCTTTGGGTGTAAGTTCAAGAAACCATTTACCACAAGAGCTTGAAGATGTTTCCCTACATTTTCTTCTAGGAGTTTTATGGTTCTGGCTTTTATATTTAGGAACATGATCTATTTTGAGTTAATTTTTGTATAAAGTGTGAGATAGGGGTTCTCTTTCTTTCTTTTAGATATGGATATCCAATTTTCCCAGCATCATTTGTTGAATAGGCTGCTGCTCTAAACCAGCTGAGTGATTTTGACAGCCTTGTCAAAAGTCACTTCACCATAGATGTGAGGGTCTATTTCTGAACTCTTTATTATATTCCATTGGTTAATCTGTGTATCTTTATGCCAGTTCCATGATGTTTTTACCACATGTAAAAATAATATGTAGCTAAATGATATGCTTTAAAGTCAGGAAATGAGAGTCCTCCAACTTTGTTCTTTTTAAAGGTATTTTCTGCTATTCAGGAGCCCTTACCTTTCCAAATAAATTTGAAAATTGGCTTTTCCAATTCTACAAAGAAGGCTGTTGGAGTTTTTATTGGGATTGCATTAAATCAATAGATCAGTTTGGGTAGAATTGACATCTTAATGATATTTAGTCTTCCATTTATTTAGGTCTTCTTTGGTTTCTTTTAGCAATGTTTTGTAGTTTTCTGAATACAAGTCCTTTATGTCCTTGGTTAAGTTTATTCTTAAATACTTTATTCTTTTAATCACTGTTATAACTGAAATGTTTTTTCTGACTTTCCCCTCAGATTACTCATCAGTAGTGTATGGAGACACTATTGATTTTTGCATATTAATCTGTATTCTGCCACTTCATTGAACTCATCTATTAGTTCTAGTAGTTTTGTTGTGGATTTTTTAGGACTTTCTAAGTATAGGATCATATCCGCAAATAGCAAAAGTTTTACATCTTCCTTTCCTATTTGGGTGCACTTTATTTTTTTTCTTGCCAAATTGCTCTAGCTAGAGCTTCTAGCACAATATTGAGTAACAGTGGTGACAGTGGGCATCCTTTTCTTGCTCACAATCTCAACAGGAAAGCTTTCCGTTTTTCCCCATTGAGTACAATGTTGGCTATGGGTTTTTCATATATGCACTTTATCATATTGAGAAAGTTTCCCTCTATTCCTATCTTTCAGAGTATTTTTACCAAGAAAGGATGCTATATTTTGTCAAATGTAAGCATTGAGGGCTATACATTTCCCCCTCAGCACTGCCTTCATTGTATTTCATACGTTTTGATATGTTGTATTCTTGTTTTCATTCATCTTGAGGTATTTACTAATTTCTCTTGCAATTTCTTCTTTGACCCACTGGTTATCTAGAGTGTAACGTTAATCTCCATATATTTGTGAATGTCCCCTTTTTCTACCTGTTATTAATTTCCAACTTTATTCCATTATGATCAGAGAAAGTGCTTTGTATAATTTCAATGTTTTTAAATTTACTAAGATGTGATTTATGACCTAACATATGGTCTATCCTGGAGAAAGATCCATGAGCACTTGAGAAGAATGTATATCCTACTGTTTTTAGGTGCTAAACCTATATATCAATTTGGAGAGAACTGACATATTTACCATGTTAAGTATTCCAAATCTATTAATACACTGTGTCTCTTCATTTGTTTAGTTCTGCATTGATTTCTTTTATCAACACAGTAATTTTCAGCATGTAAATCCTGTACATGTTTTGTTAAATGCATACCTATTTCCTTTTTTATTGAGTGGTTGTAAATGGTACTGCATTTTTAATTTTGGTGCCCACATATTCATTAGAAATTCGATTGATCTTTGAATATTTATCTTACATCCTTTGATCTTGCTGAACTCCCTTATGAGTTCTAGGAGTTTGGGGTAGATTCTTTGGGATTTTCTTTACAGACTTTTATGTGATCTGTAAATAGGGACAGTTTAATTTCTTCCTTTCTGATCTGTATTCCTTTATTTCTTACCTTGTTGCAGTGGTTAGAACTTCCAACACTGTACTGAATAAGAATGGTGAAAATGTGTATCCCAGTATTAGAGGAAAGCTTTCAGTCTCTCACCATTAAGTTTGATCCTAGCTCCAGGTTTTGTATAGATCAGGGTTTCTTAACCTTTTTTGTTCCATGTACCCCTTTGCCAGTTAGGTGAAAACCACAGACCCCTTACTAAGTCCACACCAAACTGTGCATTATTTAATAAATATATCACACCCACACCAACACATCCCCATAAAAATAATGTTTTTGTTTTTTTTTAACTTCAATTCAGCTCACGGACCCCTGGTTAGGAACTCCTGGTATAGATGATCTTTATCAAGTCAAGGAAGTTCCACGCAATTTTTTAAAAATCATGAATGAGGATTGAATTTTGTCAAATGCTTTTTCTACATCAATTGATACAGTCATGTGATTTTCCTTTTTTAGCCTGTTAACATGGTAGAGTACACTGATTGATTTTGAATAGTGAACCAGCCTTGCATTCCTGGAATAAACTCTACTTGGTTATGGTGTATAATTCTTTGTACATTTTGCTCAATATATTTACTAAATTTTAAAGAATTTTTCATGTATATTCATGAGGGATATTGGTCTGTATCCTTTTTATTTTATACTGATTTTATCTGGTTTTTGTAACAGTAATACTAGCTTCATAAAATGAATTGGGAAGTATTCCCTTGTCTTGTATTTTCTGCAAGAGAGTGTGTAAAGTTGGTGTTAATACTTCTTTAAATGTTTTGTAGAATTCTCCAATGAAAACATCTGGGCCTGGGGATTTCTTTTTTTGGAAGTTCTTAAATTACAAATTTAATTTCATTAATGGTTATAGGGCTATTCAAATGATCAATTTCATATTGCCTGAGTTGTGACAGTTTGTGGGTTTTTTTAATAAATTGGTCCAACTCATCCAAGTTGTGAAATTTATGTGTGTAGAATTGTTCATAATATTCTCTTTGTAGCAGTTTGATATTATTTATGAATTCTCAAAAAAAGATATTATGTTGGTAAACTGGTCTGTTCCTCTGGGTGTGATACCCTTTGATTGTATTAAATTCAAAGGTTTTACATTTACTTGATTAAATCAAGATTAGGGCTTTGATTCAACCACATCAGTAAGGCGTGACTCAGGGTTGAGTCCCCGCCCCCTTGGTAGGCTGATAGAAACAGACACTCACTCAAGAAGACACACAGAAGAAGATACAGAAGAGGAGAGAACTTGGTCATTTCGGTCCTGCCATGTGACAGAAAGGAGAAGGCTCAAACAGCTAAAGCCCAGGTAAGAGAGACGAGCCCTATGCCAGCCAACAGCTGAGATCGGAAAAAGCTGGGCCCATGGAGCATTAAGAGGAAGAAGGAAGGAGAGACCAGGCAGACATCGCCCTCCATCTTGCTTCAACACATGGCAAAAAACTTTGGTGAGGAAGTGACCATGATTTGGACTCTTTAGGGCCTTGTAACTGTAAGCATCTACCCCAAAAATACCCTTTATAAAAGCCAACAGATTTCTGGTACTTTGTGTCAGCATCCCTTTGGCTGACTAATATACCCTTTTTATCCTTTTGATATCTGCAGGGTCTATATTGATATTCCAGTTCATTCCTTACATTGGTAACTTGTAT
>JAQZBX010072528.1:0-15060 GCA_029593785.1 Cabassous unicinctus | reverse complement strand
GACGGCTGATTCACTAGCCAGACAGGCAGACAGCATTCTTCTTGGAAACGGCACGGTGGAAGGAGGGACACTCCTGCTGAATCACGCAGCCCTGGGCTAAGCAGGCCCGTGGGGGGCGGGGGGGGCTGCCTCTTACAACGCAGCAGTGTCATTCCTAAATGACCTGTCCCTCCAGCTCCTGCTCCTGCTCTCCCCTGCCACAGACCCCAGCCCCCAGCTCACGCAACCACGCCTCCATCTCCCCTTCTCTCCAGCCCCTGCTCTTCCACAAAGGATTTGAGGCAGCTTCAAGCTCCAGTCTGGTTTTGGAAATAGAGAAGAGCCAATTATAGGTTTCTGGGTGAAAGCTCAGAACAGACTGGGGATGGCTAGGACACCAGCCACCCTTGGCCTTCTTTGTAGCAAATAGTCCTGATTACTCAGATCTGATAAGCATCCAGGGAAATTAAGACCATCCTTGTTCTGGGATGGATGGGGGGGGGGGCATTGGAAAGGGGAGGAAGGGTGGGGCTGCAGGAGATCCTAGACAAACTGCTTCCACAAATTCAGGGCGAGAGACCAGAGAAATCACCAGCGTGCGCGGTTCCCCTGGGGAAAGAGCTGCTCTTTCTGTCAAAGTCTACATATTCACTCTGTTGTCATATTTGCAAATGGACCTGTTTCTACCTGCAGAGTCTTTGGGAAACTCAGCAAGGATTTTCCCCCTCGGTCTCTCTCCTCCAGCAGGGAGTCCTGGGATGGGAGCCTGTGGCTGGGGTTCTCACCAGCTCACCAGCCACGCCCTCCTGCCTTGCCTTCAAGGCAAAGGTGCCCCTGAGCACAAGCCGGGTGATATGGGCAGGGCAGGGGGGTGGGACACAGGGCAGGAAGGGGGTACTTGGGAGGTGCATTATTATGTGACAAGGGTCGCCTGCGGCCCAGATTCGCAAGGCTGCAGGCCTGCATTTTGGCCAGGTCATTCGTTGCTGACTGTCTCTTAATCTCAGGGTCGGTTTTGAAATTTCATTTGAAGTCAACAGCACATTTGCTCTCCAAACCATCGGTTAGAGGCTACAGGAAGTTACAGCCATTGCTGCAACCCAGTACTTTTCAGAGTGTCTGTGTCTGCTGTACACACCTTTCTCGGCCTTCTCAATGTGTGACCAAGTGAAAAAATGCCTTTTGTAAGTAGCACTGACAAGTTAGTAACTGAACCTGGCATCTAAAAGAAAAGTTGGAAATGTCCCAACTGACTCTAATCCTCCGTAAATGCGAAACACCCTAGCAGGGAGGGGTTCCCTTGTTTGATCCTAAAACTGTGCTGAATTTTGATGGACTGCTTTGGATTATGAACGGGACTGCCTCATCTTTGGATCTTTGACTGATTTTAAAGAACTTATTAGGAAAAAATCTATGTCGAAACCCTATGAAAACAACAGGATATGAACAGGCTCTCCAAAGAAACCACAAACTAAAATGTCTCCAACTTCTGTTTCACATCCTAGAGAAAAATGATCCTTGAAGCGAGATTTTAAAATCGTGCAATTCTCTGGCTATCACTAAATGGCAGCGTCAAACCAGGTAAAAGGGGATGAAAGTTGCAAAGCTGGGGGAATTTTAAATTTCCTCTAAAATGTTAGACACCCCCGTCCCCCGCCCCAGACCCCAGCCCTCGAGTTTCCGTACCTTGCTCTTCTAAGATTCCGTTGGGCATCTTCTTGTCATTGGCGCTCACCACGGCTTTCCTCTGCTTCCTGAACCTTATAAGGGGCACAGGACTCGTTAGGTTTCAGCAACTCTGGGCTGCCCGAGAGCCGAGAGCCCCCGGCCCAGGGATACGCACCAGGTGAGCCGGGAGAAGCTCTTCCTGCTGCTCATGGCTGAGCCGCGTCCCCGAGGCCCGCCCGGCCGCTGCGTGGGCCCCACACCCGGCAGCCAGCCGCGGCGCTTCCTCCTGAGCCCCGGGGCAAGGCGGCGGGACACTCCTACCTGAAGAAGTAGGCGGCCAGCAGCCCGGGCAGCAGCAGCAGCAGCGGCAGCAGCCAGACGAGCAGAGGCTGGGGCGCGCCGGGCTCGGGGGTCTCCGGGGGGCCTGCGGAGGCAAAGGCAGGACCCGTCTCCCTTGGTGCCCGAGCCGGGAAGCCGCGGCTCAGGTGGCGGGAGGAGTGGGGTCTGGACAAGGCGAGGTCCCTTCACAGTTTGCCAGGTAGTTCCCCCTCGTCAGCCCTTCTTCCCTGCGGCTTGACGCTTTACAGTTGGTAAAACTGCCCCCCACCTCCATCAGCTCTTCTTCCCAGACATCACAACTACACTTCACGGTTTGCAAAGCAGTTTCCCCCTGGTCAGCCCTTCTTCCTACACACCAGAACCTCACTTTACAGTTTGTAAGCAGTTCTACAGTCATGGTCCATCATGTTCACAAAGCCCTGTGATGTAACAAAAGAGCAGGTTTTGGGGTGGTCATCAATGCCGAGAAGGTCTGCGAGGTGGAGGGGCAGTGACGGTTTAACTGGAACGAGCCCCCAGCCCCTCGCCGTGGCCTGCACTGGCCAGTGGTCTGTGTCCCCAAGTCCCCATGGCGCCCGTGTCTCTGTCTTGAGGAGTGGGGAAGTGTGGGGCCCTCCCTGCTCTGTCCAGGACAACCTGGGGAGGTGGCCAGACCACCCGGGGGCTCAGCTCAGGGCCCAGGGCCTCAGACAGGAGCTCGGGGCCTGCGAGGGGCAGCTCTTGGGCTCAGAAGGCCTTTTGGACCCAGACACATGGGGACCCTGACTCCCAGGGGCTGTGAGCTCCCCACATCCACCTCCACAGGGGTAGAGGGTCCTGACCCATGCCCCAGACCCTGGGGAAAGCCAGTCACCAGGCCTCGTCCTCCCTCCGCGTCCATCTTCACACAATGCCGGGCGCAGGCCCTTTCTTGGGAGCCCAAATTCAGCCGGGCCCTGGAGGTCTCCCTGCACCCTCAGTCCCCACCCACTCTCTCGACTTTCTCCCCCAGCCTGCGATGCTGCCCCTGCCTCACCAAGGGCCCCCTTCTCCAGGGGGCCGCTCGGGCTTCCTCCTGTGCACCTCGAAGCTCAAAGCCCACTGTGCCTGCAGTCAACAGGCCCCCGGGAGATGATCTTTGTCCCCATCTCGGTGGCAGCCCTTGAGGGCCACAAGGGGTCTTTCATCCCTTGCGTTCCCTGGAGCACCAAGCGCTGCCCCCAACCCCTCGCCATGGGTGCTCTGTGCTTCTCCTCCGGAGCACCTGACCCTCAGGAAGGCCCTGCAGTCCCCCTGTGTATTCTACACACTGCCACCAGCATGTCCCTTTGCTTCACTCTCCCTGGGGCAGGGGCTGGGTCCCCTCTGTCAGCCCCCTACCTCCAGGGTCTCACACTGACTCTGCACCCTGTAAGTGCTCAGTGTGTGTACTTCTAAAAATGATGGGCATTTTACTGAATTCACCGACACTTAGGTGAGAAAACGCACCTGGGACCTGGTCCAGTGATGAGCAGGGAGCCCCTGCCGTGTGGTGTGGCCCTGTAGTCCTGTCCCGGGGCTCGGCGAAGTGACTAAACCCCCTCACTAAAGGCAGCGCCCACGTCTCCCCCACCTTGCTACTGTCACCCCCTCCCTGCTCCACTCGCCCGGGTCTCCGGGGGTGTCCAGCCTCTGAAGATTTCCCGGGGGAGCAGACCTGGCTACGGGCTCCCCCGGTGCAGCACCATCCCGATCCCCTCAGTGCACCCACAAATCCACACACCCCAAGGGCACTGGAGCAAACTCCAGCCCTGGCAGTGGGGGAGATGCCCTGACCCCCAGGGTCAGAGTGAGGCCAGTCCACATGCCTTCCTGGAGGAGGCCGGGCCTGTTGCCCCCACCGTCCTCTCCCAGGGCACTGTCATGTGAAACCCCGACTTCTGTATTGACACAGAAGCCAGGCTGCTGGTTCAGCTTCTGCCTTGCCGGTGACTGAACTGCCCAGCTCGTGGTCCGAGGGCCTGGGGGACCCGGCTGAGGGTGCCGCCTGCCCAGAGGTTCGCTGGGTCTGCAGGGTTCCAGAAGGAGGTGAAGAACATGGACCACAGACCCCAGCTGGAGGCAGCCGGGCAGAGGCCCTGTCAGGGGGCTCGGGGATCCAGCCTCCCCTTCACCCGCCTGCAGCAAAAGGCTTTGTGATGCTCCCATCTCTTCTACTCCTAGTGGGCGGCCAAAGGCTGAAGTCCCTGTGGGGGCTGTGCCTGTGGCAGAAGGGCCGGATCCCGGGGCGTGGGACATCCCCACTCGGGGTTTCTGCCTTTCATCAGCTCTGCAGGCAGAGGATGGCGTTCCAAACCCGAGGGCCCCCCAAGGTCAGGCAAGCCTGTCCACGGCCTGGTGGGGGCCTGGGAAACTGGAAGTCCATGCCCCATTGGCCAGGGTGGTCTCTTCTCAGCTCCAGCCCTTTGGGGCTGAGTGGGAAGGGGAGCCCGTGGAGCCTAGCTTTTCCAATTATTCAAAAGCAGAAATCTGTATTTTGATGGAAAAATGTTCCAAGTTTTAAATATTGATAAGCCATCAATTTAAATAAAATTTCATGAACTACTGAGGGCTAGAGAGAGACCTGTGCAGGTTGGGCTGTGTCCACCGGGCACGGACCTGGAGCCGCGCTGGCCTCTAGGAGGAAACCCCAGTAGTGCTCTATTTTCCTTTTGCACTGACGTGGCTCAGAGTGGCTGGAGCAGAGTGTCAGGTCGAGGAGGAGCAGAAGGGACCCTCCCCTGGGTGGAAGCACCCAGGTGGTCAGCTTGGGGCAACCATCTCCCCGACGAACCGAAGTCCAAAGCCCAGTGGCATGTATAGGAAAAGACCCTCTGTTCCTGGGAAAAGCCCCTCCATTCCGGCCCCAGCCCTGAAGGGGGTCTGACCAAGGCCTTGAACTGGATCCTTCTCAGGTGCCCACCTCCTCGGCTCTCCAGGGCAGACGTGCTGGCTTGGGGTTCTGGGGGGAGGGGGCTGGGAGACGAAAGGAGGAAAGTGTGGGCCCAGGGAGATAGGCTGTGCTCGGGGGGAGACCTCTGGCCGGCCCCTGGAGGACCCCATTGTCCAGCGGGGCTTGGAGGCTGCTTCCTGGGCAGAGGGCACTGGACAGCCCCGTGTATTTCCTTGCTCTCCTCCATCTCGTTGCACATTTTTGCTTGGTTCTTGTCTGTGCCGCAACATGGGGGCAGAGCTGATTGTCAAGCATTCAAACCAAACACAGAGAGTAAGCGCGCACTCCCTTTCCCCGAGCTCAACACAGTTAACAACTCGGTGATTTTTTCCTATAAATGCACCTTCCTAACCTCCAGGCCCGCTGAACCAATGGAGTCCCACTGCCCTCTTGTCCAAACCACCGTGGGTTCTAAGAGGAGCTCTTATTTTATGTACCACCAATAAAGAAGAAGACATGACACGAATCCTAACTTGGAGAGACTGTCAATTTTAAGACACATCCCTGTACAGCGGCATTACCTGTGGCGCAAACCCGTGCAGCCAGGCGCAGTGCCGCCGCCTGCCTTTCTCACCCAGCCGTCTGGCTTCTGCCCACTGGCTGCTTAGAGGACACTTTTGGGACATTTAGTTTGCTTCCAGTTTTCCTTGTTTTTACCCACAATTCTGCATCTTGAATGACTGCCTTGTTGGAATAACTGATGCATGGAGCTCACATTTGTGCCAGGCACCGTGAAGCATTTTACCTGGATTGTCCAAGGGCAGCTGACACCCTGTTGATGTGGAATTAGAAAGCCGTGGACAGTTTGTGTGATGTTTGCATGTTCACGCCACCGGACATGGAGAGGAATTCGAAACTTCTTAGTTTCACTCTGGAATTCATGGTCTTTACCATTTTGCCAAATCATATTGGGGATTTAGGAATTGTATATATATCTATATATCCTTTTCCTTTTTTTTTTTGAGGTACTATGACCAGGAATTGAACCTGGGACCTCGTATGTGGGAAGCTGGCGCTCAACCACTGAGCCACATCGGCTCCCTTGAGTTGGTTTTTTTGTTTGTTTGCTTGTTGTTTGTTTTTGTTTCTCTCTAAGAAAACTGAACCTGGGACCTCTCATGTGGGAGGCAGGTGCTCAATTGCTTGAGCATCTGCTCCCTCTATATATCCTTTTGACCTTATCAGTATTTCTGTAGGATCGTGCCTACAAGTGGAACTTCTGTGTCAAAGTGCACACATATTACCTTGCAACAGAAACTGTCAAATTGCCACCACCAAAGGTCCCAACCTCTTCTACAGAGCATTAGCAATCCTTTTTATTTTGCCAGTCTGATAGGCAAAACAATAATAACTCATTTTAATTTGCATTTCCCTAATTTCTAAAGAATTGAGCATATTTGTATTTCACCTGTTTATATTCTTTGTCCATTTTCCTACTGTGTTGTCCTTTTTCTTAATAATTTTTAGGAACTCTTCATATAATATGGTTACCAACATTCTGTTACATACTTGTAAATACCTTCAATTCCTGGCATAAAAGCTTGTCTCTTGCTCATTGTCTTATACATTTTGTTCAGTGAACAAATGAAACCATTTCCTGTTAGGTGGGCTTTGTGGCGATGGATTGCTGTCATCCCAAATGACACTCCGCACTTCTTTCCGGGAACAGATGAAGCTTCACAGCATGCTCCGGAGTCAGGGTCCCTCTAGAGCCCAGGCAGGGGCGTCAGCATCGACGTCACTCTGCTGTGTGACCAGCAGGGGTCGCTGAGCACGTTACGGCCGCGCAGGCCAGAAGCTCTAGAGGAGCAGGTGGGAGTTTCACATTCGGTTCTGGGTGGATGCTGAAGTCACATGACAGCCCCTCGCCCTGAAAATGCACCTGACTCCAGGGCAATATTATTAGCCAATCATTTTATCTTTTAAATACACCAGAAGGCCTGGGAGCGGAGCTAGCACGCCATCCCTGACCGAGCCACAGGGCCATATGGCCCATGAGTCATCTGTGGCGCATATTCTTGCCTCATTCCAGGAAAACTGAAGCTCTGCTTTCCCGGCTCATGGATGTGACCAGATACAATCAGGGAGTCTGCCAGGTGTTCCTAAAGAGCCATTCCTGCAGGGGGTGGGCATCAAGCAAGCTCCTCTCTGCCCTGGACAGGGGGGCTCCATCCTTGGGACGGGTCCGGAAAGTTCCGAGGCATGGGCACACCCAGTGACCCCACAGCTGGAGGGCCGGGCTTGCAAATGAGGCCAGCAGGACGGATGCAGTTTCTATCTGCTGGCGGCATCTGGTTTTAGATTTTCTGGGGGGTCCAGCACGGGGAGGCTGCTGCTCGTGGCAGAAGATGGGCAGGTAGGATGTTAGGAGGGTCACGTGAAGCCCTCGGACCAGATGGGATGGAGCCCAGGAATCCAGGCTGAGTGGCACCAACCTCTCACTGCCCGGGCCACGCGGTTCCTGAAAGGGAGGCTGATAATGCTCGTTTCTAAGCGTTGACATGACCGAGGGATGCCCCATCAGGGAACGCCTCAAGGTCTGTGTGCAGGAAAGTAGCGGGATAAAGAGGGAAGAGGCTGGAGGTGGGGTGGGAGGGGGCTGGCCACAAGGCCCCCTTGCAGAGTGAGGGTACCAGTCCTGGCTGGTACAGGCACCTCCTACCTGGCCACGGGAACGGGCCGCGGCCCCAGAGGGGCCGAGAAGTCTACCAGGGAAGGTATCACGGCCGCCCAGGAGGTCCGTGCCAACTCTTTGGGGATCCTGACCTCACCCCGATGGGCTTGTCGGTGCCGGGCGCCTGTGCAAGGAGACAACGAGGGCAACTGAGGATTCCACTCCCTGGGCAGCGAGAGGCCGGAGGGTCCAGCCACTCGGGGCTCACGCTCAGGCCAACGGCAGCGGCGGCCAACGCGGCCGCGGTCTTCCTGCGTTCCAGGGAGCCTCTTTTAATCCTTCTGGCATTGCCCAGAAGCAGGGGCTGTTGTCACCTCCATTTCACAAATGGTGACACAGGCCCAGAAAGGCGTGGGGACCTGCCCAGGGCCATCCAGCCACTAAGTGGGAGAGATGGGGTTTAACTAGCTGGTGGGATTCAAGAACATTCGCTCTTGTTTTCCTTCTTCTTCTTCTCCTCCTCCTTTTTAAATTTTTTTAACTTTGCATTTATGTCTTTTTTGAGGTATAATTTACATACCATCATACATACATTCACTCATTTTAATGATTCGTACAATTCAGTGACTGCCATCACCATGATGCAATTTTCCAACATTTCCATTATCCGGATAAGATCCCGCATGCCCACTTGCAGTCACTACTGTTCCCGCCTCCAGCCCCTGACATGCACTAATCGACTTTACATCTCTAAGGATTTGCTTTTCGGGACATATGAACGGAATCGTACAATTGTGGCCCTGTTGTACGACTTCTTTCACTTAGCATGTTTCTGGTGTTCATCCATGGTCAGCATGTATCAGTGTACCATTTTCCCTTTTTTATTAAAAAAAAAAATTATTGTGGTAACATCTATGCAACATAAAATTTCCCATTTTAATCACTTTCGTGTATACAATTCAGTGGTGTTAATTATATTTCCAATGTCGTGCTTCCACAACCACCATCCATTTCCAAAATGTTTTAAAAAAAACAAAACTTTTTCCTTTTCTAACTTTCAAAACCTAAAAAAAGAGGGAAGAGAAAAATGATCTTGCATTTATCTACCACCCAACTTTCTTATCAGCACAAGGTCAATTTGTTCACCGATGCCCCACCTACTCCCATTCCGCACTTCATTTTTTTTTCTGGTAAATCCCAGGCATCTTATCATTTCATTCATAAACACTTCCATACACAGCTCTAAAACATAAGGCCTCTTATCGCTTTAAATAAACCTAACCACTAGACCAGTATCTCACCTAAAATACTAACAAGCATTTCTCAGTATCAGCAACCGTCGTGCCAGTGTTTAAATGGCCCCGACGTATCGTCCATGTCTGCCTGAGGCTGGTCTAGGTCAGGTTCTGCAAGAGGGAGGTGGGATTTTGACCGCTCTGCTCGCCCGCCTCCCACCACGGCTGCTATTCACACCGGCTCAGAGCCTCGCCGAGCCGCCTCCAGGATGTGACCCTTGCTCCGGTGGGTACTGAGAACTGGCAGGTCCAGCCTGGCTGTCCCTCCAGGCAGCCACGCCTTTCTTCTCTTGCCTTACTCGTCTTTGTCGCCCGTCACTGGACACTGAGGAGTCCCAAGCGTTTAGCAGGTGGCAGTGGGGAGGATGGGTTCGGGCAGGTGGGCTGAGCAGGTGTGTCCTTACCTGAGGTCGTGGTTCCGTTGCTGTCTGGCGCGGAGGTCCCGTTGCCCCTGAGAGCTCTGGCAAGTGGCAAGCTAAAGCCTGCGACGAGGAGCGGGCAGAAGGGCTCCATGGCAGACCTGCAAGAGGCAGGGACAGGCTCAGGGGGCCGCCCACAGCCCCGGGAGAGGCGTGGAAGACGGAGGCCCCTCGGAGGAAAGCAGGGTGCGCTGGCTTTGCACAGATGCTGGCGCACTACGTAACTGCGTTGGGAAAAGAATTTCAGCTTAAGACACCACAGGCCATCCCACTCTTCAGGTTGATTTTTCTTTTACTGGGGTGTGGAGAGATGGGGGAGTCAAGCAAGGGCTTGGAGGTGCCCAGGGGGGAGGCGCTCTGAAAATGCCATGAGATAAGATTCCGAGAGGCGGCTTCAGGGACCCTCGACAAAGTCTGCGCCCTGCTCCTCCGGGCTGCCAGCTAGCATCAACAGCACCCTAACTTGTTGAACATTTTAATGTGCCACGTGGGACATGAGGGCAGAGTTTCCATTCTGCAGCAGGAACCTGGAGAGGTATTAATTCACACCCTCGTGAGGCGGCTGATGACCCAGAGGCTCAGAGAGTTAGGCTGAGCTGCCCAAGGCCACACAGCCAGTGGGTGGGATGTGTGGATTGGCTCAGCTGCATGGGTCTGAGCCCATCCCCCCAAAGCTTCCACCGCAAGGCACTAAAATAAGAATGGTAAGAGCTGACCTCTTATGAATGCTCCCTCTGAGCCAAGGACTTTGCCTGCTGTTCCCTTAATGTCTGCTTGAATAGCACAACACTGGAGGCACCAGACTTCCTGGGTTCACTCAGAGAATGGACAGGCTCAGCTGGGCGATGGCTAAGGTCAGGACGGGTGGAGCTGGCCTCCAGCCTGCACTCTCTGGCTCCAGACCCAGCTGCCCCCCAACCCCCCAGCAGTTGGCTCTGGGTGGCTTAGCCTGACACTCTGGTCTGCCAGTACCTGCCCTGCTAATCCCATGCCCCTCCAAACCCCCGCTTCCTGGCCAGATCGTCCTCCTAGTACCCAGCGTGAGCCATGCCTGCCGGTCTTGCCTGTCCGGTCCCTCTCCCTCTGCCAGGCAATGCCGCGCAGAAGGACCCTGGGCCAGGAAGGCAGGCATCGCTGCCTGCCACGCTGACGGTCCCTGCTCCGCTCAGCTCCCACGTGCGCCACCTATCTCTAGCAGCTCCCGCCTGGCCTTGAACCTGGTCGTGTTCCTGGTGAGCCGGGGAGGCAGGGGCCTGGCTCGGCTCACCTCTGACAGTGCCGCGCGGGCACCTGGAGAAGGGAAGGTGAGTGTGTGCACGGCTGGGTCCCGTGGCAGAGCCAGGGCTGCCAAGTGCTCCCATACGGAAAAAGCCTCTTTCAGGCAGGAGGCCCATGGGCAGTCCTCTTGGACCCCACCTGTGCTCCCTTTTGCCAGGCACCTAAGATCATCAGTGAGGAGGGCTAGAAGTGCCTGCTAGAGGTCTACTGGCCACCCAGTAAATGTGGGCGGTGTCCCTGCAGATGAAACTGGGGGAGGGGATGTAAGGCTGACCTGTGGTCGGGGTGGGGGGACCCTCCATCCTCACACTCCCCACCATTCCCCAACACTGAACCCCGTCAAGGTCAGCCTCAGACACCCAGTCCCCACCAACAGCCCTTTCCTCCAAGAAGCCTCCCTGCCTCGGAGATGCAAAAGGACCCAATTTATGAACCAAGGTCAAAAACACTTGGTGCCTCCACAATGAATGCGAGTGCTTGCAATGAGAGAAGACATCCCAGGGAGTGTGGAAATTCTAAAGATTCTTCCAGCACTGTTAAAGGAAACCCTTAGGAGCTATTACAATAATTGGCTGGAACAATCACAAGAGTGACCATCAACACGTTTACTTCTTTCCTCTTTTTTGTTTCCAAAGAACACATTTTACATTTATACACGGGTACACATAACAGCACCTCCCACATATTACATCTGTAATATGGCTGTTGTCCCCACACAGCCTGAGAGGCTGAGAAGCTGAGGCTCCATGAAGTAAGCATGGGCCCAGTTCTTAGGAAGCGCAGGAGCCAGGATTCAAACCCAGGACTGCTGGAGTCAAAGACCCAATCCCCCTCACCATGCTGCAATGTCCTTCCCATGACGGGAAGCTGTGCACATGCTTCCCTTTAAAAAACCCTGTTATTAAACACTGCCACGATACTTTTCATATGTTTTAATACATTGCAGCGTAAAATTGATTGGGAAGTATTAATGGGTTTACTAAAACTCCAGAGATGCAGAATCCCTAGTTGAAACATCTGTTCTCATAACATGCATTAACTTGATAACCCTCCTGTCCAAATGCTAAATGATCTAAGAGGATGCAGGCATCCTTGAGTAAGACAAAGGTCATTTCCTGTATGACCTTCCTGTAGGCTTCTAAGTGCCCATTGGAGTGGCAGGTGATTTGCCCGGTATGACCAGCAGAGGGCGCTGAACTTGGCGGACTTCAAGACTGGTCCCACCTCTGAGCTCCCTTTAGTGCAGCGCTTTCATCGCCAGGCTGGTAACAGTAGCCAGTATCTGCCATTGGCTCTCAAAGGGTTCACACAAGCTATCTGGCAAGCACAGGCACAAGCAGTACAAAAATAATGAATAGTCATTAAATCTATGTTGAATATTAACAATTTGTACTTAAGGTATTTGTTGTGCCCTTACTAAATGCCAAGTACCATGGGGGATAAGCTAAGTGCAAGGAAGTGGGAGCTCCAGAACTGAAATGATCAAAGTAGTTTATTTCCAACAAAGTCGCCTTTGGTTGTACTCCCTCCAAAAACCATCAGCTCCTAGTTTGATTAGCATTGTGCCTTTTCATTCCATTTGATGGCTTTTTTTCTTTTTTTGTATTTTTTCCTATTATTTTCTTTGTTCCACTGATGGCTTTTTAATACACTTTAGTGGGTGATGACTCTGCATTGGGGGCTGCTAGGTCCTGGGGAATGCAAAGCTGCTATGGGTCCTGCCCGGCCTGAAAGCAGCTCATCCCAGCTGAAACGACAGGCGAAAGGACAGCCAACTGCCAACTGTAATACCCAGTGGCTCAGCCCCGGGGAAGTCAAGCATGCCTTCCCCAGATACAAAGTGCTGAGCTGGCGTCAGAATGAAAGAGCAGAGGGCTGACACACGCAATGGGCAGAGGCTGGAGAGAGGCTCAGGCGTGTCCTCTTGGCCAGACAGTTCACGGCTCGGGCTCGGTGGACCTTTTGGTGTATGAAGGAAGCAGAGAGAGGGAAGCTGGAAAGATGGGGCCAAAGTGAGAAGGTCTGCAAGTGCCTGTGAAGGTGAGTGGCTTGCGACTAAAGGTGCATTTTTCATCAAAGATCTGCACGATTAGAATCACTTGGATGCACTAAGGACAAATGCCAACTCCTGGGCCCAACTCCACACGTCTGAAATCCAGATACATAGGGAGTGCTGGTTTATGTAGGCCACAGTTTGAAAACCTTGGCTCTGGGCAATGAGCTGCCACTAAAGTTTCAACAGGCAGTACCGGAAACCCATCATGGGAAGGCTGTTGTCATGGTGGTTTGAAGCTGCATGTACCCCAGAAAAACATGATTTTAATCCATTCCTGTGGGTGTGAACTCTGTGTAAGTAGGACCCTTTGATGAGGTGACTTCACTTAAGTTGTGGTCCAACTCAATCAGGATGGGTCTTAATCCCATTACTGGAGTCCTTCCTTAGTGGAATGAAGTTCAGACAGACAAAGCCACAGCCAACAAGGAGCTGAAGGTCAGTGGAACCCAGAAGAGAAGGGAGAGGCCAAAGAAGCTGCCATGTGCACTGCCATGTGACAGAGGAGCCCAGGACCAAGGATCGCCAGTAGCCAGCCCCAGAAGGCCAGTCTTTAGGAAAAAAGCATCGCCTTCATGATGCCTTGATTTGGATTTCTTCTAGCCTAAACCATGAGCTGATAAATTCTCATTATTTAAGCCAGCCTGTTGTGTGGTATTTGCTTTAGCAACAAGGAAACTGAAACACCATCATCGTAAGCCTGCCACCAGCCACTTACACAGTGCCAGCCTCTGCCGCCTCGGTTATGGTCTAGGAGCAGGGGCCTCACCCAGACGTGCCCCTGAGGAATCCTGGGTGGTCCTTAGGCACGTTAGAATTTGAGATGTGCTGGTCTAAGCGGCAGACCAAGCCAGGGGCGACAGGGATGGAAAGGAGGGACTTGAGAGGGATTTCAAAGGTAGAATCTCTGAGAATGGTAACCAGTTGGATGCGGGTGATGAGTGGGGCATCAAAGCGAGTGGGATTTCCAGCTTGGAAGAGGCTGGTGGGGCTGGCAGCATCTACCAGCTGAGGCAGGGAGCAAGAGGACGCCAGTCTGGGGATAAAGATGATTTTAGCTTGGAGCATCAAACAATAACATACTGAGCTCCTGTGACATACGATAAGCTCTCTGAGGTTCTGGTAAATCAACTCATCGGCCCTCACCCTGACTCTGTGAGGAATGTCCTGTTGTCCTTGCAGCGTTGCTGGTGAGCTGACTTGGCGCCAGCTGAATTCAGGGGACTCGGAATATTCAAGAGGACACTGCCAGCAGGCAGCTGCATTTATGTCAGGTGCGTGGTCGGAAGGGAGGGTCAGGGTGGGGGTGCGGTCACTCTGGGGGTGTCTGTAGAGGGAGGAGAGGTGAAGGTCAAGGTCTAGAGGAACCGTTGCAGTGGAGGCCATGACTTAGCGGAGGGCAGAGGAAGGGGAGCCAGGCGGGAGGTGGGGACGGTGGCACAAGCGACAGAAGTGGGGGGCAGGTGGAAGACCAAAGGTGAGCTGTTTGGGCCTTTGAGGGGTTGCTGCCCTGAGGCCCGAGGAGAGGCCAATGCAGCTGGGCTGGCCCTGGCTCGAGGGCTTAGGCCCTGTTCGGCCCAGAGTGTGATGTCTTCTTTCTTTCTGCAGCAAAAACACGGCGTTCCTGTGTTTGAAATGCAGGGTTCTTTTCCTCGCAATAAAAAAAAGCAGATGTGGTTCCTTCCCCAAGAAGCTCATTTGATTCCCCTGCAGCCAGAAATCCAGAAGGAGGCGTTCCTGCGCCTTTGAGGCTGCCTGCTTGACCGGATGTGTGAGGTGGGCAAGGCCCCAAGCTGTGGCTTCCTCAGGCCGGGAGGAAGGCGTGGGATACTGTGCCATGGCGGGGCCCAGCGGGAGGGGCGGGGCTGTTGGGAAGGAGCAGACGTGTTCCCTGGCACTCTGCACATTCACTTTAGCCCCACTGGAAGCTTCTCTTCTGTGAAGGGGGAAGGGCGGGAATGGCTTCCACTCACCCACTCATCCATTCACACATTCATCCGCCCTTCTTCGTAGGCACCGAAGGAAAGCGAGCAGAGATCAGAGACACGTTTCCCCTTGCGTTCCAGCTGGGGAGTCAGGAGTGAACACACAAGTGGGAACAGCGTCAGGGTCTGTGCGGAGGGCGGATGAGAGCGGGCGACCAGCGGTGGGTGCGTTTCTGCAGGGTAGGCCCTTCCAGGAGGCGGCCTGCACGCTGGACCTGGGCGACCAGCAGGGGGCGGCCGTGAGCAGGCAGGGGGAGGGCAGGCCAGGGACAGGAGACGCGAGCTGAGGGGTGCGCGGACAGCCCTCCGGCCACGGGGCCTCCTACGCAGCGGGGTGGGGGGAGTGGGGGATGCGATTTATGTTTCAGAAGGTCACTTTGGCGGCGGGGCGAAGCTCGGATGTGGAGGAACAGAGTGTAGTCATGGCAACCAGCAGGAAGGCCGGGTCCGGGTGGTGGCGTGGGATGGCGATTGAGCACG
>JAQZBX010072527.1:0-15058 GCA_029593785.1 Cabassous unicinctus | reverse complement strand
ATAACAGAAAAATAGGGAAATCTGTGTGTGTGAGAGTGAATCCTGTATGTTATGCATGACTTTTCTGTAAACCTATAATTGCTCTAAAAAATGATGACCAGACCAAAAACAAAAACAAAAGAGAAAAAGTCTTTGGAAAGATAAAAACTATCATTGAAATGTGATAATGACAGAAAACTATTAAATAACATGCAGGAAGAGTGTTCTAAAAAAAAGTCAAATCCTCAAGGAAATATAAAGTAACCAGAAGAAGCAGTGTGCAAAAAAGATTATGTAACCTTAACTAGTGCAATTTTTCCAAGGAATTCAGGATTGGTTCAGCATAAGGAAACAACCAAGGTGATGAGTCATATGAAATAATGGACAAAAACACATGATCATCTCAATAGGCATATAAAAACCATTTAACAAAATCCAACATTCTTCTATCACTTAAACACTCATCAAAGTAGGGATAGAAGAGAAGTTCCTCAGCCTTCTATAAATGATCTTTAAAAACCTATAGATAAGCCCACTTAGTCGCCGGTTACTGGTCGGACTAAGTTCCAGTGGTGATTCATAACAGAAGCTAAAATGTCCCCAGAAGTGGCCTTGAACCGAATTTCTCCAATGCTATCTCCATTCATATCTAGAGTGGTCTGGAATGGAAAAGTGGGACTGGATGCTACAAACTGTTTGAGGATAACAGACTTGAAATCTGGTTGCACATCATTGACTCCTGGACCCAACTGTGACAGATTTAAACTGCATATATCATATGTGGGAGAAACATTAAAATGGGATATCATTTTCAATGCCCAATACCCAGAGCTGCCCCCTGAGTTTATCTTTGGAGAGGATGCTGAATTCCTGCCGGATCCCTCGGCTCTGCACAATCTTGCCTCCTGGTATCCTTCAAATCCTGAATGTCTTTTACCTGTGGTGAAGGAACTTGTGCAGCAGTGTCACCAATTTCATTGCAGCCGCCTACGTGACAGTCCCCGCCTCGTGTTTCAATACCATACTTTACTGGAAAAGCCACAGTATGGAGAGAACATGGAAATTTATGCTGGGAAAAAGAACAACTGGACTGGTGAGTTTTCAGCTCACTTCCTTTTGAAGTTGCCAGTGGATTTTAGCAATATTCTGACATACCTTCTCAAGAATGTAAATGAAGACCCTGGAGAAGATGTGGCCACCCTTTCTGTCAGTTTTGAGGACACTGAAGCCACTCAGGTGTACCCCAAGCTTTACTTGTCACCCCAAATTGAACATGCACTTGGAGGCTCCTCAGCTCTTCATATCCCAGCTTTTCCAGGAAGAGGATGTCTCATTGATTGTGTTCCTCAAGTATGCCATCTGCTCACCAACAAGGTGCAATATGTGATTCAAGGATATCATAAAAGGAGACAATATATTGCTGCTTTCCTCAGTCACTTTGGCACAGGTGTCGTGCAATATGATGCAGAAGGCTTTACAAAACTCACTCTACTGCTGATGTGGAAAGATTTTTTTTTCTTGTACACATTGACCTGCCACTGTTTTCCCTTGAGACCAGCCAACTCTCACATTTCAGTCCGTCTATCACTTTACCAGCAGTGGACAGCTTTACCCCCAGGCCCAAAAGAATTATCCATATAGCCCCAGATGATATGGCAATGAAATGGCCAAAAGAGCAAAGGCTTATTTCAAAACCTTTGTCCCTCAGTTCCAGGAGGCAGCATTTGCCAATGGAAAGCTCTAGGAAACACCAGTCTTGCGAGGTGGCCAGCCAGACTGGTCTGTCCACACGCATGTCAGCACATACAGCTGCTTCCTGGAAGCCACTTGAAACACCTGCCTGACAGCATTTTGTTCACATAGCAGCCTTGAGCACCCCAGACAGCCTCAACTATCCTGGAACCCAAACTTGAGCTGGCTGGTGGTGACCTGAGTCCTATATTCCCCTCACTTCTGGTTGCTCCTGCTTTATTTCCTTCATTGTATGTTTTAGTTGGAAGAAATAAAATTACCTATCATGATGCAGCATCTTTCCAGGGAAAGTAAGATGGCATAAATGCACACCCCTTACTCCAAAGCCTTTGTCCCTGAAACCTGCTTTAAGATTTAAGATTAAATACCACTCGGTATTTGTTAAAAAACAAAACAAAACTATAGATACCATGATGCATCATTGTGGAAGCAGCTAGCCTTCCTATTAAAATCAGGAATAACACAAACAAGAAAAATAACAACAACAAAAAAAGATATCTGCTAATACCCCTTGTATTCAACATTGCAATGGAAATTCTAGTGAAATCACTAGGGAAATAAAACAAAAAGACATAGGTCATGGAAAGGAAGAAGGAAAACTGTCTCTTTACACAGATGACTTAATCATGTAAAGCAAAATCTTAAGGAACACATACACACATGCTAAAAAAAGAAAACTAAGATTGAATGGACAATTTCAGCAAAATATGACTGACTACACAAGATCAAAATATGAAGTTAAATGCAAATTTACAAATTTGCAATGAACACTCATGGAATTAAGTTAAAAAATAATACAATTTAATATAGCATCACAAAGAAAAAAAGAGCAGGGAATATATTTAACAAAAGAAGTGAAGTGCAATGCTTTACAATTATTGGTTAAATTAATGATTAAAATTATTGTTGAAAGAAATTAAAGAAGACCTAAATAATTGGATAGTTACCCAGTGTTCATGTATTGGAAAGCTTAATATTATTACTATGGCAATATCACCCAACTCTCCTACAGATTCAACATAATCCGTACCAAAACACCAGCTACTTTTTCTTTTCAGAAATTCACTAACTGAAATTCATATTGTAATTGAACATGTGAGTGCCCTAAGGATTCCAGACATGAAGGTAATGGGAATAATGTACCTGAGCATATGACTCATTGTATTTGTAATTGACCCAGGTCCTCTTTCCCAGATGGAGCTGCAGGAAATTGGTCCAGGGATGGTGGAGTCCCTGTGTGTCTCTATGTACTCCTTATCCATTGGTTCCAATTAGAAACAAGTCTTTCAGCACCCAGGGAAGGGGCTGCAGTGGCTGTGTCATGCTTATTGCAGTAGATCACCTTGAAATACAGATAATGGTCCCCACACACTAGGCTACAACTCCGTCACTGTTGAAATATCCCTAAACCAGTTCTCCCTGCAGCTGAGGTCTGAGTTCAAAGATGTGGTCTTGCCACTGCCATCCTCTCAGGAAACACAGTTAAAGGAAGGCAGTGGGAGCTGAGACAAAAACCTCACTGAAAGGGAGGAAGGCAGGGGTTGGATGCATGCATCAAGAAAGAACTACTAGGAACAGTTCCCCAGTTCAGGAGCATGTGTAGGTGAGGCTGAGGAAGGATTTTTTCTCACAAGCTGTGGTTCCTCTGCAAAGACTGGGTCCTTCTTGCAAAGCTACTCTAAGGATCTTTCCTGATTCAGAATATCAGGCATTATTTTCACAGGGTTCAATCTTGCCTGTCTTACCTTATTGCCCCAGGGGAGAATGTGGGGTATTCTTTCTTGATGGATCTTTTATTTGTGATTTAAGTCACTATATAATATTAATTGGCAGGTTTGGGAACATTTCAGTCAGTAAGTCATATTTTTGTTGGACCTGTTTTGTAAAACAAAGAAGGGGCTCCAAGACTAATATGATGAATTCCCCCAGCCCTTGTAATATCAAAATGTGGATAACCTGAAAATTATTGTTCATGTTAGGAAGGGTGTCAATAGATTACCATAGGGATTCTGCCCCCCCACCTGAGACATATGGCAAAGGTTAGAGATATTTCTGGTTGTCAAATCTGGAGAGATGTACCACTGGCATTTTCTGGGCAGAGTCATGGGAGGCTGCTGAACTTCTTACACTGTATATTATCTCTGCACAACAAAGAAATATCTGGTGCACAATTTCAATAGTGCAGATGTGAATAAGTTCTGATAAAAATCTCAATTTTTTCCAAAATTCATGGAAATGTAAAATTGTGGAAGGTCATATTTTATATAGGTAATTTATCCCTCAGTAAAACTAGAACAAAAAACCACAGTCATGGTCTTGTGTGATGTGAGAGGACCTCCTCATTTACATGTAATGTGGCATGTGAACAATGGGTGCAATTCTCCAGGATCTGGACTTGCCCTGGGAACTGTGAGGGACCTTGTTGGGGCAGACCCAGCTGTGTGTTCATCCAGCCACCCACCTGCTTTTTCTGTGGGGCAAAAGGTACAAAGGTCATGAGACAGATGTTTAGAGCCCTGAATCAGATGTCCACAGCCTCAATCTCCTGCTTCTTGCAACTAGCAGATAGAGAAGGAGAAAATCCCAGCTGCCATCTATGCCATGTGGTGACACAAAGAGAAGTCTGGACAACATTTCATCTCCCATGGGCCCTGGACCTGGGATCCATTGAGGAGAAGGGAGGGTTATGTTCTGGGATCCCAGGACTATGGTTCATCAGAGGCTTCTCCCAGGTCCCTGGCCTCTATAGAAAGCTGGTCCAGATGGCCTCACTTTAAAGAATACATTCACCATGTACAATGCTTTATGAGGATGTAGGAGAGAAAGCACTTCATAATTTCTATACCTGAAATGTTTTTCCATGCACTCAATATCAGATGAGTTTTCAAGGACTGTGTTCACAGAAAGCTCTGGAATCAGAGAGTGCATATCCAGGAGAGAGCTCATGAGAAGAGAGGGAGCTGATTTGCCCCATGGGGGATGGACAGGCAAATGGGGTCCCTCCCTCTGGTCCTGAAAACCAGCCCAGGCCCTGCTGCCCTGAGAGAGAAGCACCCACCATGGTTGTCTGAGCTCTTCCTTTCTGTACACAGGACAGAGGAAGAGGAGGTACCATGAAGGGTGGGCTGAGCTGGGCATTTCTGCTGTCAATTTTCCATGGTAATATTTTTGAGAATCTGGATGTGATGCTGTGGGTTGGATTCAGTGAGTGTGCTTGTGAGGAAGGCATGTGTGTTGGTGTCTCATTCTGTCAATCAAATTTTACTTTCATTGTTACAGGTGTCCAGTGTGAGGAGCAGCTGGTGGAGTCTGGGGGATACTCGGCCCAGCCTGGAGGGTCTCTGAGCCTCTCCTGTGCAGCCTCTGGATTCACCTTCAGTAACTATGTTATGACCTGGGTCAACCATGCCCCAGCAAAGTGGCTGGAGTGGGTCTCATACATTAGCAGTGGTAGTAATTACATGGACTATGCAGATTCTGTGAAGGGCAGATTCACCACCTCCGGGGACAATGTCAAGAACCAACTCTATCTGCAAATGTCAAACTTGAGGCCTGAGAACACAGCCATGTAATCCTGTGCCAGTCACAGTGAGGGGAAAGAGTGTGAGCCCAGACACAAACCTCCCCTTCAGGGACGGGGCTGGTCTGATAGGGAAGCTTAAGGCCCCATAGCACAGGGCTCAGTCCCAGGGTCAGGTGCAGGGTGGAGGTTTTAGCTGGCTTCTTGCCAGGGTCTGGCACCTTCTCTACTTCTTACAGTTTCCCAAGGGAACCTCTATAGCTTTAGTAGTCTGTGTCCTCTATTGAATTATCTGAATTAGAAAAGTTTCATTGCAATAGGAGAAAATATTCCTGCATACACACTAAGCAGAGTGCCCTTCATGGAGGCAGAAATGGCTCTACCAGGGGTCAGCAGGATCTGGTTTCTCAGGAGCCTCAGGGAATATCCGTGAATTTTAAAAATCCAATACAGAAAGGAAACCTCCTTGTCTTTCCCTAATTAGGGCACTCTTTGTGATTGTGGAAACTTTTGAAATCACACAACCAACTACAGTGTGAGGTTCTTCATCATTAATCCTATGTACTCCATGGAGTAATAAAAAGCTGATTGCCCCCTCCCCAAACCACCTCATGAACCTGATGACCTTTAACGGAAACCCCTGAGATCTGAGGCCTCAGCATGTTTAAGGGAGGGAGACATAGGTTCTGATGGAGGCAGGGTGAGAGCACCCCCAGGTCTGGCCCTCAGGGAGCCCAGAAGGTGTCTGGGAAGAATGGCCTGACCTCAGGGTCCCCAAGCACAGGCCTTTCCAGGGTAGGAGAGGAGGAAGCAGTGGAGGGGCTGCCTGTCATGGGCTGGGGCTTACTTCCTATGATCACTCCCTCCCCAACTTCAAGGTTCTAGTCCCTTCCTGGCTCTGAAACTCACAAGCTGTATTTTTAGAGAAAACCTCCATTGAATATGGGCAGAGCATGAGTGTCACTGAGGAAGAGAAAAGACAACAGGAATTTCCCTCAGCCACAGTTCTGTGTCCTGACCCCCAGGGCCTTTCCTCGTATGACTCAGAAGAGATGTGAGGGAGATGACTTAGCATAAAATTTCTTTGAATTCAGGATAGAGTGAAGAGAATTTAGGCAAGTTAAATAGTGAAATGGTGAAATCATTCTAATCTTGACTCTGATATTGGAGGCAAATATCTGTGAATTAAATAAACCCTTTGAATTACATGATGTAATTGCCTAAACTTTATGGTATATCATTTATAAGTCAACAAAGCTATTTAAAAAATCAAATGGAGTCTAGAGAGAAAGGAAGAGAGAAGAAGAAGAAATTAATGAAGTATGAGAAAATTTGTGGGAGTTCACTTCCTGATTTGTAGTGAGGGATACATATATGTAAATATATGCAAATATTTGCCTTATATACAATTACATGTATGTAAATTACAATTTAATAAGAACTAGCCATTTAATCCCTGTTTTCTAGTTCATTAAGATATTCATTTAGTAAAGCCATCGACCTCTTATAAATTTTACACTCTAGTTTAGTTCTGACAAAGGGAGGAGTTTTTCACTAAAGTGGAAGTTCTCTTACACTTCTATTCTACTCTTGGTTAATTCCAGTAACTTGGACCTAACCTGAGCCACTTTACTGCAGTTTCTGTGCAAGACTGATGCTAGTCAAGCCATGGGGTTTTTCCCAAGATAGATACAGTTTCTGAATACTAGGTTTATTCATCCATCACATACTATTACCTGACTATGTATTTCCTCAGGCTTTTCTTCATTCCAGATATATTCACATAGCTTATTACGTCTTAGGATATATTGTTTCCCTCTGCCATCCAAACAATTTGCTGTGGGACTCCATTGAACCTCACAGAGCTTCCTCTCCTATGGTTAATGACATTCCATTTTCATCACTTAAGTTTAATGCTGAGCTCCTGGGAAGGTCTGCATTTTATTCACCATGCCATTGCCATAACAAAGCAGGTTTCACCCTGAAGTCACATAAAACAGTGCTATTTTGTAAATATTGATTCAGAGAATGAAGTCATTCTCAGGTTGACTGTAAAGAAATGTATTCCAAATGACTAGAAGGTAAAGTTTCAAAATTGCAGTGTCATAATGCTAGGTGGACTAACTATTAGCTAAAAAAATCACTGCATGCAAATTAGATGGCATAATATTGGATAGAATAAACTTTACTTTGTTGACAATTTCTTCTGGCAAAACATCACATTCCTTCACAGAACTGTTGGCCATATGATGCACAATGAAATGATTTTTGTTTGATTCCTAGGTGATTGCATTGAAGCATCTTCATTCTTTCCCATATTCTCTTTTATGGTGTGTAGTGAGCTGGGTCTTAAAACTCTAAAATTTGAGGAGATATATTGGATTTGAATATAGTCATAATATTCCAAAGTAGAACATAGGTGTAGCAGTTTGATATTGTTTATGAATTCCAAAAATAGATATTCTATTATGTTTGTAAATTGGTCTGTTACTCTGGGTACATTAGATCATATTGTATTCATAGTTTTTATTCTTACTTGATTAAATTATGATTAAGGCTTTGATTGGGCCATGTCAGTAAGATTTTGAGTCCAAGGGGATGGGGACTCACAGAGAAAATGACAAGGAAGAGGAATTAGAGACAGCCCAGGAAGTAAACACACAGAGAAGCATATATGTGAGGAAAGACAGAAGGCTTGATTAGGCACTGCAGAGGCCCCGGGAAGAGAGACCAGCCATTCACTTATAGTCTATTGCTGGCCTTGTGGAAAGAGCAGAGCAGCTTAGCCAAGAGAGAAATGAGCCCCAGGAAGAGAGGAACCAAGGAAGACTGAACTCTTGCAGACATTAGCATCCATCTTGCTCCAACACATGGCAACAGACTTTGGTGGGGGAAGTAATTTATGCTTTATGGCCTGGTAACTGTAAGCTTCTACCCCAAATAAATAACCTTTATAAAAGTCAACAGATTTCTTGTAATTTGCATCAGCACCCCTTTGGCTGACTAATACAACAAAGTAATATAAAGAAAAAAGCCCCTGTCTTGCCAATACTTCAAAAATGGTTAACTGACAGTAGGATAGGGGTGGATGCTAATGAAGTGCATATTGGGTTTCTTGTCTTATTGTCATAAATTCATAATTTCTGGTACTATTATGTCATATTATTAAATTGTCCTGGTTTCTGGAACTATTAATATTTCAAACATCTAAAATATATGGAATTTTTATTAACTACATTTTTTTCATAAAAGTAATTTGCATACAGCCAATTTGCTATTTACTATGCTGGTATTTGTTACACCCATAAGTTTCCTAATGCTTCAATATGAATAACAGTGAAAGCACTCATTTATGGAGAGAGCTATTCAAAGCACTTTTCAGGTGTTATGTAACTAATCATTGCCAGGACTTAGGAGAGGGCAGCAGAGTTAATCAGGTGGGAAAAGGAAGACTTGTAACCTGAAGCTTAACTCAGAAAATTCTTTCTTCCCAGGTGGCCTCTGGGAAGTCTCTGGTTTGTGACCTAAAATCCACTTGGGGACAATGAAACATTGACCACATCGACAATAACCTGATATGCTGAAGCAAATGGCACTCAGTGGAGAGTGATGGGGCTGGCTCAGGGTAAGTGTAACTAGGCCTGTCTTATCCAAGTCATTTGTCAATCTGAAAAATGGGAAAGGGAAAGTGAAGTATGATTTACATACTGAAGGATTAACACCACTAAGGCTCAATTGAAGGTACCTGTCTCCCTGGAGCTTACTTTGCTGAGACATCTTTGTTGAAATCTGATCCCTGTTTCCAAGAAAAGATGCATATTTCTTGCTTTCTGGATGACATCACTGCTTCTTATTTCCTTCACAAGGAATCTCTGGACCTACAAGTTTCACTGTCTTCCCAGTAGACATCAAATATTAAAACAGTGGTGAAGCCATGGATTCTATGGGTAGAATTGATTACAAAACTCTCTATAGCCAATGAACTATTCTTATGGCAAACTTCTGAACCAGCACATCCCCCAGGGATAGTCTTTCCAGACATTTGTTCTTCCTGCTTCCCAAGCTAATACAATAATCCACACTCTTCTCTCATCAAAGCAATTTTTTGTAATTCTGGAAGCATCAATGTTTAAGAATCTCCATATACCTTTCAAGTCCTTACTCAGACAGTAGTCCAATTCCTCCATGAAAATTATGCTTTCCTGCCCAAAGCTTCAAAGAAATTTGGTACAGTTCATGACCTCATGGTCCTCAGGGCAGCAACAAAATATTTACACTAATGTCTCATCTTGCCTAGTGTGAGTTTATAGTTTGCCCCATGCAGCTATACTCCTCTGATACTCTCCTTGTATCTCATCACCTGCTTTCCCAACCTTCCATGAGGGTGGGATGCCTTGGCACATGGATCCAGATATTGTCCTTAATTCCATTATCTTGCATTGAAAATTGGAGTCTTCAGTGTTCATATCTAGTGCTGTTCACCTCTCAAAACTGTCTATGCATCCCCTTGCAGTGCCTGTGATGTCTGTCCTGTATCTTTCTTATTTTTAATTCAATTCACTAATATTACTACATAGCCAATGGCCATATGTTGTATTCAAGGTCAGTTCATGACATGAGAAGCTCTATGGTATTTTTAGAAGCAAGTGCCTAAATGTATCAATGTGCAAGATGAAGACACTGAGACTGAGGGGGGTTGAATTGCCAAATTTGCACAAGTGCATTATATCAGTGGCAGGAGCATTTCAGGTATCCCTTATGCAGTCATGATCATCAGAGATAAGGGTTCACACAGAAAATAACTGCCAAAGCAGTTCTACCATCCCACAATGAAGACACAGGAAACATGAGTGCTGTGTAATGACTTCAAGAAAATTGTGAGAAGGCAGATCCAAATGTCCATCCTTCCACAGACATTGAGGAAATAAAAGCAGAAACTGCCAGAAACAACTTTGTCAGGGAATTTACCTATTATACATATTCAATCCCTTGGAGTAGTGACACAGTGAACATATTCCCAAATCATCCTTAATCCTTGGCCATATCTGGCTCCCTGACCAGCTCATTCATCACATTTCTGGCTTGGAAGTACAGGAATTTGGGCTTAGTGATGGGGCACCCCTGGGAGAGGAATATGTTCTCTGAGGGCTCATCCAAAATCCTCCTCCTTGTGGTGGCTCTAAGACAATCTTTCAATTTACATACAGATACCTCCCAAATGCAAACTCATTTGTGCAGACAAATGAAACTACAGCACTTATTTACTTAAATTCAGGACTTTCTTCAATCTGGAAAATATTCCCTGGGCATCATGGACCTCATACACAAGAAGATGAAACCCCTCTGGTCATTCCTTTTTCTGGTGGCATCTTCCAGGTGTAAGTGCCTCAGGGATTCATATAAGAAGGTAATGGGATGATGGATCTGAGCACATGACACACTGTGGTTCTCCTTTTCCTCAGGGGTCTTGCCCCAAGTGTAGCTTCAGGAGTCAGGACCTGGCCTGGTGAAGCCATCACAGGCCCTGTCCCTCACCTACACTGTCTCTGGATACTCTTTAACCAGCAGTGATGTGAGCTGGATCCATCAGTCTTCAGGAAATGGGCTGGAGTGGGTGGGTGACATACACAGTAGTGGAAGATCATGCTATAACCCAACTCTTCAGTCCAAAATAAGCATCACCAGGGAGACCTCCAAGAATGAAATGTATTTAAAATTGAGCAGCCTGAAAACTGAGGACTCAGCCATTTATTACTGTGCAAGTGACACTGTGAGAAGAAGTCAGTTTGAGCCCAGACAAGAACCTCCCTTGCATGGGAGTTTGCTGGGCAGCAAAGGGCACTTAGGACCACCAGGGGGCACACAAGGACCATGCCAGGGACAGGTGCAGAGAGGGACAGAGGATAAGTTTCCTGACCCTGCCTAGGGTTCTCTCTTTTTGCTCCATGACATGCAACCCACAGGAAATTGCCATTGCACCTTGTTAAAGCAATGTTATAATTTACCCAAGATTCAAGCAAAGTACAGATTTAAAAAAAAATGTTATTTCATACATGTGTATATTCTCCACCCTTCCCTTTGCCTTTTCTACTGGTTATGCCTGAAAGTTTAAGAAAAGCTGGTTTCAAAAGACTTTATGAAGTTCTTTTCCTGAACTTAGGCCAGTCATCTGAGATTGTTCATGCTAAATTGCCCTCTCCTTCCATCTGGTAAGAATTGTGTTCTCAGGTGGAAGGAAAAAGTGAGAAAACCTGGCATGGCCTCAGGGACAGCATCCAGATGTTTCAGTTTGTTCTCTCCATGCTTCATGACATCAAAGACCATGTCTGAGTGCTTAATTTAAATCCCTTATGAATTCCGATGCTATTACATGGGATGTTATAATGATGTCACACACACAGAACACACTTTTTCAATGTATACATTAGAAGATGATAAATTATAAGATAAAAATAAAAGACTCAAAATATTTGTTGTTTTCACTTGCCCAAAGAGCATTCCAAAACCATTTACACTTAATTAATGTGTTTCTTTATTTTAATTTTCAAATATGCAATAGTCAATCATTTATCCATATATTCTTTTACCCTAGATTTCTCAAGTATTTTCATGTAAGGAATATGCCAAGCTGAAGACTTCCAGTTTTCTATAAAGAAGTCAGAGTCATCAGGAAGAAGTAATGTACACACTTAATCCTGTCTGCACAACCACAGGTTTCTGCAGGCAGGCTGCTGGTACATCATTCTAGAGAGCCCAGTGTGTATTAGACTTGTGCTTGGACCTCACTTTGCAGGGCATCCTAGAAAACCAAGGACATTTCCATCTGCCTCCACCCCATCCAGGACCTTAGACTGGGAAATAGCTCTTCCCTTAGTGTATTTGTGTTTAGGTGATGAGATTTCCTGTTCCTGGCTGTGAGTGCTCAGGTCACTTCCTGGATCCAGCTCAGGTGTGAGGACACTCTTCTAGAATACTAGTATCACCTATGAGATAATTGGCTCTTTTTCCATTGTACTTTCTGAATTCCAGCTTCCTGGGACAAGGCTGGGCTATATGGGCAGGATCAAAGGTGAAGGGAACATCCACAGAAGAGCCACCGGGTCTCAAAACAGACTTACCAGGACATTCCAAAGCCAAGTGCAGCCCCTGAGCTTTGAGGACATAGGTGTGCTTAGTTTTGTGCTAAGAAACACCAGGGGCCCCAGGGTAAGAGGGAAGACACAAATATCTCCCTGCTGGGAGGCACAAAACAAGTGGGCTAAGCAGTCACTCCAGCACATGGAACACAGGGGCCAGATCCTGCAGTGAGTGGTTTAGGAGGTTATTATCTGAGCCTCTGGGTCCCCTCCTTTGAAAGCACAGAGACTCCCACTGAACGCTGGACTCTTCTTACTGCCCTGTTTTCCTCATTTCCTCAGACTCACAACACTAAGGTTTGTAATTTTTGCCCATGAATCTGTAAGTTTCACAGGAACTTGAGAAAGAGGCAGATGTGACCTGAAATTGCACAGAGTGATGAGATGAGCCAGCTTCTGTCTCCTCACACCTGGTGAGTTCAGCTGCTCCTGCTGTTCAACCACATTCCTCTGTTCAAATTGGATGAGATTAGTCTGTGAAAGATGGCCAAGAAAAAAGGTCATGTAGAAATTATACTTTATTATCTCTAGCTCTTCTCAGTTTCTTCTTATTAGGCCTATTTTATTCATTAATATGTTCACTCATTTAACACATATTTATTTACTGCCATATAAAACATCGACATTTCACCATGGTTAGAGACAAAAACCCTCTTCAAAAGAATGTAACATTTGTGAACATGGGGAAGATACAATACAAAGTCATAAATTTTATGTATATTTACATAAAACTTTGCTCATTGACCTATGTTCAGTAAACACAGAAGTTTCCTGGAAGGCCACTAGAGTGCCCAAAGAGAGAGAGAACACCCATAGACTCTTCCCATCTTTATACAAAAAGTCCTTCCCACATGAAAACCATGCCCTGAGTTCCTGGGAGACAACTAAGCCCTTCTGTTACTCAGAGTCATGTTTCTCATCTTTGGGATACATGGGGTTTATCCAGTAGAACATGGGATTCTTTTATTCCTTCCTCCTCAAGGTGGCAAAATTCAGACAGCACATGCCTATGTGAGTGTTCTCATGTTGGTGTGTGTGAGCAAGTAAGTGTGTGTATGTGTGAAGGTGTCTACATATGTGTGTGCATATACCTGATTTTGTGCTTGGTAGTGTGTGTGGTTCTTTATTGGAAAAGTAGCTGTGTGTTTGTTTTATGTGTGCATGCATGTCTGTGTGTGGTGTGCCTATGTGTACGTGTGTGAATTTATATGCACATATGAGTATGTGTATTATTGATAAATTAGATGTGTGAATGTGTGTTGATTATGTGTACATCAGTGGCATGTTTGTGCATGTATGTGTGTGCATGTGCATGTGTTATCAAGGTACTAGATGTATGAATTGACTTTCAGCCAAGAAGTTCTGTATGCATAGGTTTTTTTTGATGTGGCCTTCAAATAGAGGAAGAAAAAGGAGATGAGGGAAAGTCCATGAAAATCTCCGGATTCTCTTTGCCTGGCTTTGTGTCAATGTGTCTTTCAGGCTTCAGGAAGGAGACCCTGATGATTTCATGAAATCTTGTTTAGTCTCCCTGCAGAGTATGCTGAGTTTCTAACGACAATTCACTATATCAAGAGATGGTATCAACAGCATATTGTACTTTGGAAAAGCAGTCTGAAGACAAGGAACCAGCCAGAGATGCTGCAAGGGAAATTCCCTGTGAGCCTAACTGGAACTGCTATGCATGGGGGATCTGAGATGCACGGGGTTTTCAATTAGTACAGGGTAAAGCTCTGGATAGGTGCAGGGGTACCTGGGAGGAGCTCACTCTCAATTTTTGGTTTTATGTTTTACACATTAGAGTCTAAAATAAAAATTTTTCCATGACTGTTGACATGTCTAGTAACATTCTACTCATTTTTATGAGTTCAAAAGAGCAATAAGAGGCCCACTTAGAGAGAGTTTCTATTTCTTATAGATATCTTAATAATGAAGAGATAGAGTACAGGGGTAATTTGTAATTAATTGGGTCATGAATTTTGGAAGAAACTAGTCATCTGATAATTGCTGCATTTCTCTTTACAGTTCATGCTTCATTTTTCAAAACTTATTTAAAACTGGCTGTTGCAGCTTGGCAATTATGAATTCCAAAAATAGATATTGGATCATGCTTGTAAACTGGTCTGCTATTCTGGGCATGATGAAGTTATGGTTAGGATATTAACTGGGCCACATCAGTAGGGCATTAAGCCCCACCCCTTGGTGTGTGGGGAAATCAAATATAAAAGTCATGTCAAAGAACAGTGTTGGAGCAGTTTTGATGTTGGGGTTCCACCAAGAAAAGAAAGAAGGCCCCAGGTTAGAGAAGACCATTCACCTGAGAGTTCACAACTGGCCTTGTTGAGGAAGCAGGGGAGCTAAGCCTGGAGAGAAATGCAGCCCCAGGAAAAGAGGAAACTAAGAAGCTGGAGCCCTGGCAAACTTCAGCAGCTGTCTTGCTCCAACTCATGGCAATGGACTTTGGTGAGGGAAGAAACTTATGCTTCATGGCCTGATAACTGTGGATTTCTACCCCAAATAAATACCCTTTATAAAGTCCAACCAATATCTGGTATTTTGCATCAGCACCCCTTTGGCTGACTAATACAGAATTTGGTACCAGGAGTGAGGAAATGCTTTTGCAATTACCAAAATGTTGGAATGGTTTTATACATGGGTAATGGATATTTTT
>JAQZBX010072525.1:0-15064 GCA_029593785.1 Cabassous unicinctus | reverse complement strand
GGTTGGGCGATAGAACCAGAAATCACCAGGGTAGCAGGGCCTGTCAGGAATGCAGCCATGCCGGGGCTAAAGCTGGTCATGGGTGGGCTTGGCAGTGCAAGAGGGCACTGGGTGGAGGACCATACTCCTAATGGGAGGGGAGCCCAGGCAGGCTGGGTGCAGCACACAGCTTTACCCGGCTGCCAACATTGGGTCATTCGTGGAAACCCCCGAGGGGACAGGCAGCTGGAAGGAATGGGCTTGGCTCCCTCTGACTCAACCCAGGAGGGCCTTGGGGGTGGCACCCGAGATTAAGCATTTCTTCATGACCATTTCTTCACAACCTTCCCCCTCCTGCTCCTGGGCATTCTCTCACACCTCTCATACCTCCCATCTTGGAACCCACTCACTAGGAATTCTTTGGTTCTGACCCCAAACCGCACTATCCAAGTGATGTCATATCCTCTCACTCCTGGTGGATTTTCTTCCCTCATTTCCTTTGGAATTCTTATTGTCATGGACTTGGGCCTGGTGCTTCTTCCTTGTTCTCCTTGCCCTCCATAGTGGGGTTTGTCCTCATAATGTCAAAAGGGCACCTTTCTGTCCCCCAAGAGCATAGAATGAAAAGAAGGTGCTATCACAGCATCCCACACACTCCTTCACCCATGGTTGAGCACATAAAGCTAGGTGGAATGATGCCCCAGTGTCCTTGTCACCCGACAAGGACAGCTACTGGATTTAGGACCCAGGGGAGGCCCACAGGTGTTCCATGACATACCCTCTTTCATGGCTTGTTCATGGTATTCCGATGGCCCTCCCAGAAATAGGCTAACTTCCTAAAGGCTGGAAATCATGACTGTTGAGTTCCTGGGGGCACCAGGCAGATGTTGCAGGCCACTTCTGGTACTTCTTGGTGTCCAGCATCTGGACAACCATCTCCCAAATGCTCCAAATACATGACAGCAGGCCTGGCCCAGCCTGGTGGTTTGAGGGCCCTCAGCCTGGCATCTAGGCTGCAGAAGCTCCATCAGCAGCTGGAGGGGAAGGCCATGCCCCTGTGGCTGTTCAGGCTGGGAACAACCCCCTCGAAACCCACAGGCACCTGTAGGATAAATCACAGAGCAGGGTGTCCTGCACAACCTTGGTGAGACCCTCCTCCAATTTGTGGATGATTTGGGAGGCTGCACCTCCTCTTTGCCCACCTCTCCCTACTGCCCCCCAACCCTTCTGCTCAGGCCTCACTTCCTGCAGGGATGAGCATCTTCTGCCCATCTCCCAGGCACAGCCTGTCTGCCTGAGGCAGGCTTAGCATTTATGGGTGGGGACCTCAGCTTGGAGATCCAGGCAGCCATTGGAGGGCCTGGGGCATGGGCCCACCAAGGAGAAGCACAGATCACCCTGCCTCTGGGCCTGCTGGGAGCACCTAATCAGAGGATCTGTTGGTAGGTTGAGGGAGGGGACACCTGCCAGAGACAAGGTGAGCTCCAGGAGAGCCTCAGGGGCTGATGGGTATTGGGGCCTGCAGGGAGTGGTGGGCAGCCCACCGCCATGCTGCTCTTCTACCCTGACTGTGGCAACTGGCTAAGCAGAAAGGACAGAGCTGCCACTGCTTCTCTGCAATACCTGCCCTACCTCCTGAGGGCAGCACTACTGCCCTCAGGCAAGGCAAGAGCTTGAGGAGCTCACAGGCAGGAGGAGATAGGCATAAGTGCAGGAAATTTTAGGGATGAAGGGTCAAAACGTAGCTTTTCATTTATTTTTAAACATAGGAGAAATCACAGCATGCCATTGCTTCTAGGCTCTTTCAGCTGACAGATCTGTGAAAAAACTATATGCCCATTCATATACACACATCTACATTTTGTTATATGAATCTGTGTATATATAGTTTTAAAATCATATATATACTCATACTAAAGATTCTAATACAGTACCACAAGATTCCACCCAGGATTCATCCATTTTTTATTTTTAAATTCATTCTTCAACAGTAAAAATCCTGGTTCCTATTATCTACAATATGTTTATTCAGTTTTTGAATTTAGTGTACACATAAAGTTTCTAAATTGTTTGCCCATATCCATGTGAGAAATACATTACTGACTAGATTACAGCATGCAGGTGCAGCTGGTTTTGTCTTTAGCTTTACAATGTTCAGGCAAAATATTGCTTTCTGAAGTTATATATCCCTACTATGTAGTAATGTAATTCATTTGTAAGACAGGTTCATTTGTTAGTGTTTATTTGCCATTTTTTTCAACTAACACACAAGTTGTTTTTAATTATTTAAAAAATTGGGGGTATATGTGAAGGATATGTTTTATTATTATTATTATATTATTATTATTATTATTATTATTAGAAAAGGTGTAGTTTTACCAAAAAGTATTGCAAAAAATACAAAGTTCTCATTTACCCCCCTAATGTTGACACTTTGTATTAGTGTGTGGTGCCTTTGTTACAACTAATGAAATAATATTAAAATATTACTACTGACTACAGTCCATAGTTTACATTAGGTATTTTTTCCCCATAAACCACCCTATTACTAACACCTTGTAGTAGTATTGTACATTTGTTATCATTCATGAAAGAACATTCTTATATTTGTACTGTTAGCCCCAGTCTCTAATCCACCACAAGGTTGACTATTTTGTACAGACCCATGTGTTGTACAATCCACCCAAAGTGTACACTCAGTTGCTCTCAGTATAGCCACAGAATTGTGCTGTCATCCCCACAGTTAATTTTAGAACATTTTCACTACACCAAAAAGAAAAATCCCATACCCTCTTATACCCCCCTCATTGATCTTTAGCATTGATATAGTATCTTCATTGCAATTGATGAAAAAATATTGCAATATTACTGTTAACTGTAGTCCATAAGTTATATTAGTTATATTTTTCCCATGTATCACCAATTTCTTAGCAGCTTCTAATAGTGACATATGTTTGTTCTGGTTCATGGAAGAACATTCTTGTATTTGTACTACTAGCCACATTGCTCATCCACTGCTGAGTTCACTATGTTATACAGTCCCAACTTTATCCTCTAGCTTTCTTTCTATTGACATTTACGTTCTTAGACCACCCCCTTTCAACTACAGAAACTTTTATAAGTAAATCTTTAAAAAAATAAAAACTCAATTGACAGAAGATGTGAGGGTTTATTTTTTAACTTTAAATTCAGTGCCTTTGGTCAATATGCCTCTCTTTATGCCAATACATTTCCGTTTTTACTACTGTAGCTATGTAATACATTTTATAATTAGAAAGTGAGAGTCCTCTAACTTCAATTCTTCTTTTTAAAGACAATTTTGGCTATTTGGGATCCCTTACCTTTCCAAATAAGTTGGATGATTGACTTTTACATTTCTGCAAAGTAGGCTGTTGGAATTTGGTTGGGATTGCATTAAATCTGTAGATCAATTTGGGTAAAATTGGCATCTTAACACTAGTCTTCCAATCCATGAACATGGAATGCCTCCATTTATTAAGGTCTTCTTTGATTTCTTTTACTTGCTATTTTAAGTGGAATTCTTTTCTTGATTACCTCCTCAGTTTGCTCATTCCTAGTGTATAGAAACACTAATGATTTTTCACAGAAATCTTGTATCTTGCCAGTTTGCTGTACTTGTTTATTAGCTCTAGTAGCTTGTGTGTAGTTTTTTTTTTTTGCATGTTATATGTATAAAAATATTCTTTGCATCTTATATCTATGATATAAGATCATATCATCTGTGAAAAGTAAAAGTTTTACTTCTTCCTTTCTGATTTGGATATCTTTTCTTTCCTTTTCTTGCCTCCTTGCTCAAGCTAAAACTTTTAACCCAATATTGAATAACAATGGCAACAGTGGGTATCCTTGTCTTGTTCCCTATCTCACCATGAAAGCTTTGAATCTTTCACCATTGAGTACAATGTGAACTGTGGATTTTTCATATATGCCCTTTATCATGTTGAGAAAGTTTCCTTCTATTCCTATCTTTCAGAGTGAAAGAAAGGATGCTGGATTTTTTTTCTGCATCAATCAAGATAATCATGTAATTTTTCTCCTTTGAATTATTAATATGATGTATTATGCTGATTGATTTTCTTGTGGTGAAACACCCCTGCATACCTTGGATTAAACTTACTTGATAACAGTGCATAATTATTTTGATATGCTGTTGGAGTCGATTTGCAAGTATATTGTTGAGGGTATTTTCATGTATGTTCATTAGAGAAATTGGTCAGTATTTTATTTTCTCATTTTTATCTGGCTTTGGTGTTAGGGTGATGTTGGCTTCATGGAATAAGTTTGGTAGCATTCCCTCCTGTTTAATTTTTTGAAAGAGTTTGATCAGGATTGGAATAAAATCTTCTTTGAATGATTGGTAAAATTCACCGGTGATGCCATTTGTTCCTGGGCTTTTATTATTTGAGAGATTTTTGATGACTGATACAATCTCTTTACTTGTGACTGGTTTGTTGAGGTCCTCTATTTTTTCTAAGGTCAGTGTAGGTTTTAGTTTGTTTCTAGGAATTTGTCCATTCATCTAAGTTGTCTAGTTTGTTGGTACAATTGTTCAGAGTATTCTCTTCTTTCTTTTCAAAATTTCTGTGTGGTCAGTTGTAATATTCCCCCTCTCATTTCTGATTTTATTTATTTGCATCTTTTTTCTTTTTGTTCTTTGTCAGTCTAGCTAAGGGTTTATCAATTATAAGATTTAAATTTTGATGACACTAATTACATAAAATTTTCCTGCATTATTCTTGCATGTTCTGTTATATATTTTTAAAAATTGCCTAACCCAAGGCCACAAAACTATACTTCTTTGATATCCTCTTGAAGTTTCACAGTTTAAGATTTATATTTAGATCCATGATTTTTTCTAGTTTAGACATATCATTTGTGTTATAGGCCATCCTTCCTTTTTCTGCATATAGCTGTCCTATTATTTCACTGCCATTTGCTTTAAAAACAACCTTTCTACATTGAAATTTCTTGGCACCTGTATAAAAAATCAATTGAACATATATTTGTGGGACTATTTCTATTCTGGGTTATGTTCTCTTCCTTTGATACTTTCACTAATACCACAGTGACTTGATTATTGCAGCTTTGTGGCAACTCTTGAAATTGGAATGTGTAAGTCCTCCAACTTTGTTCTTTTTTCAAAATTGACTTGCCTAATCTAGGTCCTTGAATTTTAAATATATATTTTAGAATCAACTTGATGATTTCTATAAAAAATTAGAGGAATTTTGGTTGATATAGCATTAAATCTATAGATAAATTTGGGTGGAAGATATATCTTTATGATATTAAGCTTTTTGATGCATAGATATTATATATCTGTCCATTTATTTTGGTCTAATTTTTCTCATTAATGTTCCATAGTTTTCAGCATGCAAATATTGCATATGTTTTTAAGACTATTTCTGCATTTCATATTTTATACACATTCTAATATTACTGTCTTAACTTCAGTTTCCAAGTATTTATTGCTTAGTGTAGAAAATTGCATTATAGCTACTAACTTTGTATGCTCTGCCCTTGCTTTGCTTACAAATTAGTTCGAGTTACTCTTTTGCAGGCACTTTTGGATTTTCTACATGGTAAATCAAGCCAGTTGCAAATAAGGCAGACTTAACTTTTTTATTCTTTTCAATTTTTATATTTGTATATTTCTATTTAGTTAGTTTTGTTTTGTTTTATTGATTAGACCTTTTTTTTGTTTTGTTTTATATTGTTTTATTTTACCCTAGGAGACATGCAATGATATTTTTCGACATTATTATAGTATCATATCATTATTTGGTAATTTCCTTGTAGATGTACTTTATCAGGATGAGGGAGTTTAGCTTTATTCTGAGTTTTCTGAGAACTTTTAATCATGAATGGGTGTTGACTTTTGATGACCATATGGTGTTTGTTGTTAAGTATGCTGATATAGTCAATTACATTGATTTATGCTCAAATTTTGAGCTGATCTAGCTGCACAGAGACCTTTCTTGTTTCCTAGAAGGAAAAACATTTATTATCCCAGAATCTTAAGTCTTTTGTCCCACAGGAAAGAAGAGTTGGACATGAACAGCATTCCATTCTTTTTGCCCTACATTCTTAGCTGCCCATTATCTCTTACATGTGTCTCTTACTTACAAGATGTTCTTGTATCTTCAGACCTGCCCTCAATCTTTCTTGTCAGTGCAGGCCCATGAAAAAGAGACTGCCCATGGAAAAAGAGATTGCAAGTGATTTTGTAGTTTATCTGGCTTTCCCTCTCTGGATAGGTGTCACGTTCTTTGCAACATTTTTAAGTAAAGATACTGTATCTGACAGCTCAAACTGATAAAACTTATGAGTACCTTTTAAAAATATATATATATTTTAAATTTTTAAAAAGATGGTTAGATTGCATAAATGTTACACAAAAAATATAGGGATTCCCATATGCCCCACCTCCCACACTTCCCACAACCTTCTACATAAACAACATCCTTCATTAGTGTGGCACATTCATTGCAATTGATAAATGCATCCTGGGGCTTTGCCATTAAGCATGGAACCTAGTTCACCTTGTAGTCTACACTCTCTCCCACACAGTTCTGCATGTTATGTGATGATATAAAATGGCCTATATCTGTCATTGCAATGTCATTCAGGATGATTCCCAAGTCCCCCAATTTTTTTTCCCCTCTTCCTGCCCCCAGAGCCTCCAGTGGCCACTGCCTCCACATCAATGTTGTAATTTCTTCCATTTCTAGAACCACAATATGTCTATAGTAGAATACCAGTAATTCCACTCTAGCCCACATTCATGAGTAACTTTTAATTGATTTTCTTTTTTGGGAAAAATAGTTTTACAGTAATTTCTTTTGTAAATATTAGTTTTAGTTTTCTTATTAACTTACTAAATATTCTCATACCACTATTATTCTTCTGACATTTAAATTGCTTCTTATATTTTTCCCTTATGCACTCTGCAATGCTTTTCCTGAGTAAATCCTCTCTTAGTAAAGATTATCCAAAATGCATGTGTTTTTTACAGTATAAGTTGAGATCATTTGGACAGGGACCCTTGCCTGGAGGTCTTGTTTGGTATTCTATTTCAAACTGTAATGGACTCCCTCCATCCTTGAATAACTGCTTGTTTGGCTAATACTAGAATTGCTTCCAGCTTACTGAAGTTTTTCTTTTCTACTGAAACATGATTTAACTCCCCTTCTTCTTTATTGCCTGTGTTTTCTCTGTTATTTTAACACCTTTTCAACTGAAAATGATCCCTATTTTTTTTCTTGAGTGAGGAAAAAAATAGATATTTGGTAGCCCTTTAAATTTCTTCTCATGTATTATATGACTAATATGATTCAGTGATTGATTTTTTGAGATTTTTTAAATTAAAATGTTGCTTTATTTTTGTGCTACAAATTTCTCTATTATTAACCTCACATTTATTTGCTTTTCTTTACATTTGCATGAGATTACATTTTTAAATTAATTATTAGAAATGTGAAGTCTAATTCTACTATCCTATAGACACTGCTACCAACCCCAAAGCTCCATCATTTGAAGTACCAAGTAATGGTGTTTGTTGATCATATCTCTTTAGCTGTAATGTGTTAGTAGTACTTCATTTCTATTTATAGAGGGAAACTATTCCTAAAATAAAAATGATCATGATTTTAGTATCTGTTCTTTGTAAGATACTTACCATGCATCCCTAGGTAATATTAGATTAATCATCCAGTAGAAAAATCAGACTCTATTTATAGAAATTGAATATTTTTTTTGACCCAGATCTATGTATAAAAATGGGTGAATAAGAAAATATTAGCACTGAGGAAGCCAGGCCCTAAAACAGAAAATATTTCAGAAGATTTATAATATGCCAAAACAACTTTTAATATAGCAATCACATAATCCTTTTTTTTCTGCTTTTATGTGACTTAGGTTAAACTAAAAGAAAGAGTTGTAGGAGAGTTGATGACAGAGGCAAATATTTCAAATGGACATGTAATGCAAAACTCAGCTTAACAAGGCAACCAAAACAGATATAATTCAAAAGGTCAGAAAATCTCAGATGCATCTCAAATTGTACCATGTAACATTGTTAAAAAATAATTTTTAATTTTCCATATTCTATCTTTTTTCTACCAGCTGATAATTTTGAAAATGTAGATACATTTTACATTACTATATTGAAAGACCTTTAAATTAAATATATAGAACATTAAATATGTGTATATTTACATTAAGCACAGAGAATATCTTTCAGACTATTTAATAATTATTTCTTTTTGACTTAAGAATCACTCTACCAGAAAGAAATAAAGCAATTCTTATGGATAACGTGGTAGCATGACAACTGGGGTACTTTCAACAAAAGGTAAATATACCCATTGATCCCTCAATAGTGTTGTACTAAAGGGGCTGAACTATATGACATTGCATAGATTTAACACTGAACATAAACTAATGATTATTTTCTACCAGCTATTTGACAAACTCAGCTCATATATTTCCATTGAACATAGGAGCAATGCCATTTCTACCTATTGATTTATTTTTATAAATGTCCTATTTCTAAGGAATAGGACAAATAAAAACCACATTACTTAACTCTACTAAACACAAGATTTTCTGAATGTCATTTTCCTTTCCTCTAATTTAAATTGCTAAACTTGTACTGTAAAAGCCCCACTAAACTTCTAAACATTTACCTCTTTATTGTATACTATAAATAGATGGACAATTCTCAAAATAATGAAATGTCAAGGCTAAAACTTTACTAATCATAATTATTTTCCTTTTGAATATTGTTTCTTTCAATCTCTTACACTTCTTTTAAAAGTGTATGTCAAGAAACACTTTGGAACTGAAAGGATAAAGTCATAATCATATGTTATTGCAATACATATGTGTTACAGTTTTAATTATATGAATGTAAAATGTATGGATACTGTTTAGTATACAACCTAAATGTATATTTTTCTGTTCAATAAATATTTATTAATGTGCCAGTACTGTTTGTAGGTCCCAGAGATTTAGCAATAAACCCATCACAGATGATTCCTAATTTCCTGGAGCTTACATTCTAGAGTACAGACAGAAGAGAAGCAAATAAACAAGGAATTATCAATGAAAATAAGTAGAATGACCATGGAATTAATTAGCCAAACTAGGACACTTCTGAGAATTAAAAGGGGTTTTATTAATAATTGTACAAGTCAGCCAAAGGGGTGCTGATTTAAAGTACCAGAAATCTGTTGGCTTTTATAAATGATATTTATTTGGGATAGAAGCTCACAGTTACAAGGCCCTAAGGTTTGATCTCAAGGTACTCCAAGAGGTACTTTCTCACCCAAGTCAGCTGCCACGTGATGTAGCAAGATGGTGGGCAGTCTCAGCCTAGTCTCTCCTTCTTACTTCCTCCTAAGGCTCCATGGGCCCAGCTTGTTCTGATCTCAGCTGTAGGCTGGCATAGGGCTTGTCACTTTTCCCAGGGCCACAGGATCCAAGTTCTCTCCCTTCCATGTCATGACAAAGTTCTCTCCTCTGGCATCTATGGAGCCATTTTTCTTTTCTTTTGTATCTTCTTCTGTGTGTCTTCTTGAGTGTCAGTTTATATAGCCCACCAAGGGGGTGGGGGCTTAACCTGAGTCACACCCTACTGATGTGGTCGAATCAAAGTCCTAATCCTAACATAATTTAATCAAAGGCATCTCAGCTGAATCTAATACAATCAAAGGGGATCACACCTAGAGGAACAGACCAGTTTACAAACATAATCTTTATTTTTTGAATTCACAAATAATATCAAACTGCTACAATAATTATACCAGGACATTAGTGATAAGCTAGGGTTGTCATGGGCAAACCATGAAGTCTGGTGACCTGGTAATGTACCATGAAGAAAAGAAAATAGTATGATGATATGTTAGGGAATGATGGGCTGGGGCTACTTTAGCAAGGGATGTCAAGAAAGATCCTTTTTAGTATGTGCCAATTGATCTGAGACCTGGATGTCATGAATGAACAGCCTTGGGGAGATCAGGGCCAGAGCTTTCCAAGCAGAAGGAACAGCAGGTGCAAATGCCCTAAGCAGGGAAGAAGTTTGGGGTAGAAGCTGCTGTTAGGAAGAAAAGAAAGAAGGATATTATGGGTAGAATGTAGTTAGCAGGGAGTAAAGAAAGTCGGAGGAGGAGGCAAGGATAGATTATGTGCACCTTGTCGGCCAAGGGGTTTATTGAAAGTATTTTAGGATGCCATTTGGGATTTGTGGAATATCAGGGCAAATGGGCGAATTCTCTCACCACTGTAGAGAAATTAAAAGATCAGACAGTGAATGTAGCTTTCTTAAGATTGCACCAAGAGGGGAGCAGATGTGGCTCAAGTGGTTGAGCACCTACTGCCCATATGAAAGTGGCCAAGTTCAGTTCCTGGTGCCTCCTAGAAACAGAAAAAAATAAACAACAAGCAAACGAAAGAATCACTTCAGGGAGGCTGATGTAGCTCAGTGGTTGAGCACCTACTTCCCACATGGGAGGTCCCAGGTTCAGTTCCTGGTGCCTCCTTATCAAGGAAGTGATAGTGTTGAGTCTTGCTCCCCATGTCCACTCTAAGTATTATTTTTTGCAAAATAAAGAATCCACAGCAAAAGACAGATTTATGAACAAAGACAATTTAAACATAATCCCATTGTCAAGAAAATTTCTACTTTGCTGACCCTTGAGGAATATTTTACTGCTGATAGATTAAATTATCATTGTACTTTTATTTCAAAACCATAGGCAGTACTAATTCTTCCCTGTCCTAGGTCTACTCCATCTCCCACCCACCACTCCTTGGGTTTTCTGATCTCTCAGCTAAGCATACTGTGTTACAGAAATATTTTTTCAACTAAGGTTGATTTTGCCCTAGCTCATGGGTTCTTAACATTTTTTTGTTCCACAGACCCCTTTGCCAAGTCAGGTGAAATGAATACTACTGTAATTTATTTCTTGCATATATTCATAACATGAAGGAAATGCTGGATATCAGTTAGAGTTCAGAGAAAATAAAGATAAGTTAACTTTTTTTAGTTCAAGCTCACAGACCCCCCTGAAATCTTTCCATGGACCCCTGGGTCTGTGTACCCCTGGTTAAGAAACCCTGCCTTAGATGGAGGTCAAACTGGATAATCTTTAGAAACAACTCCTAATTAGAAAAACCCCAACAGACAAAGGAACCTCATGCTAGTCCAGCATTAAAAAAGTTAATTAATTTGTTGCCCATTCTTGAGGATTTAGCATTCAGGGATAACTGTGGTAATGATGGGGTTCACGTATGAACACTCACTCATTAAAGATGGTGTTTTGCATTTTCATTTTTCTAGCCCCAGCATATATAATGCAGAAATAAAGCTACCTCAAAAACTCATTTCATGAATGAAATTTGCATCTCCTGAATGGGCTAAGATTCTGTGTCTACAAAAGTGAACCCCAAAAGCTGAGGCAATAATATTATACATATGTAGAGTAATTTATTGAGTTCCTTCACATGTATCAGGGGTTCTTAACCAGGAGAGTAAGGATCAACTTCAGAAATCATTGATCCCTTGAAATTATATCCACAAGTTTGCGTGTATATGCACATGGGGATATTTTTGGAGAGTTACACAATTTCAATAGATTTTTAAAAATATTTTTTTGGTTAAAACATATTGTAGATTTGCAGAAAAATCATGCAAAAAATACTGAGTTCCCATATAGCCCCCTCGTGTGTAATTTTGCTTATTAAAATATTGCATTAGTGTGGTATCTTTGTAACAATTGATGAAAGTATATTAATATGAGCATACTGTGAACTATAGTCCATACTTTAGGGTTCCTTGTTTGTGTTGTACAGTCCTATGTTTATTTTTTGTTTTAAATTTTATCTTAACATATATACAACCTAAAATTTCCACTTTTAACCATATTCAAATATATAATACAGTGATATTAATTGCATTAACAATGTAATATCATCACCACCACCCATTACCAGAACTTTTCCATCTTCCCCAATATAAATTCTGTATGAAATAGGCATTAGCTCCCCATTCCCTAGCCCCACCCAAGGCCCTGGAAACCTGCATTCTACATTCTGACTCTGAGTTTATTTATTCAGATTATTTCATATCAGTGAGATCATGCAATATTTGTCATCTTGTGTCTGGCTTGTTCAACTTGATGTGCTCAAGGTTATTCCATGTTGCTGCATGTGTCAAAACTTCATTCTCTCTTTATTGCCAGATAATAATCAATTGTATGTATATACCACATTTGTTCATCCTTCATCTGGTGATGGACATTGAGTGGCTTCCATCTTTCAGCAATTTTGAATAATGCTATTTTGAATATTGTTGTGCAAATATATGTTGAGTCCCTGCTTTCAATTCTTTTGGGTATATAAGTAGAAGTGGTAATACCGGTTCGTACAAGAATTCTATACTTAACTTTCTGAGGAAAAACCAAACTGCTTTCCACAGCAGTTACACCATTTTATATTCTGACCCAAAATGAATGAGTGTTCCCTTTTTTTTTTTACATTCTCTCCAAAACTTATTTTCCTTTTTTTAATCGTATCAATTTTTAGTGGATATGAAATGGTATCTTATTGTGGTTTTGATTTGCATTTCCTTAATGGCTAATGATGTTGAGCATTTTTTCATGTGCTTGTTGCTATTTGTATATATATTTTGGAGAGATGTATATTCAAGTATTTTGACCACTTTTTAAATGGGTTGTTCATTGTTCTGTTGTTGCGTTGTAGGATTTCCTTATATGTTGTGGATATTAAACACTTACTAGATATGTGGTTTCTAAATATTTTCTCCTATTCAGTATGTTGTCTTTTTACTTTCATGATGAAGCCCTTTAAATAATTCATGTTGCTTTAAAAAAATTTTTTTCCAGAACTCCCATTTGCTTATATATTTTTTTGTTTTGTTGTGGTGCTATTGGTAAAAAGGCTAAGAAACCATTGCATAATACAATGTCCTCAAGACACCTCCCTATATTTTCTTCCAGGGGTTTTATAGATTTGGTGGTTATATTTAGGTCTTTGATCCATTTTGGGTTGATTTTTGTATATAGTATCAGGTAAGGGTCCACCTTCAATCTTTTGCAGAGGGGTATCACATTTTCACAGCATTGTTTGTTGAAGAAACTATTCTTTGCCAACTGAGTGGTCTTTACCATCCTGTCAAAAAATCAGTTGGCCATAAATGTGAGGATTTGTTTTTGAGGGCTCAGTTTGATTCCACTGGTCTGTATGTCTGTCATCATGCCAATACCATACTGTTTTGATTACAATTCCTTTTAATAAGTTTAAAATTGAAAAGTGTGAGTCCTCCAACTTTGTTCATTTTCATGATGGTTTTGGCTATTGCAGTCCATTACCTGTCTAAATAAATTTGATTATTGTCTTTTCCATTTCTGCAAAGAAGGCTGTTGGAATTTAGATTGAGATTGAGCTTCAATCTGCAAATCACTTTGGGTAAAATTGACACCTTAACAATATTTATTCTTTCAATCCATGAACATGGACCTCTTCCATGTATTTAGGTCTTCTTTGATTCTCATTAGCAATATTTTGTAGGTTTCCCTGTACAGGTCTACTATATCCTTGGTTAAATTTATTCCTATATATTTGATTTTTTAGTAGCTATTGTTAATATATAGAATATTTTTCTTTATTTCCCTCTCAGATTTTCATCACTATTGCATGGTAACGCTTTTTTTTTTTTTTTTACTTCTTGATCTTTTACCCTGCCATTCTGATGAATTTATTAGTTGCAGTAGCTTTATTGTGGATTTTCTATATGCAGTATCAGTCACCTGACAATAGGGCAAATTTTACTTCTTGCTTTCCAATTTTATTTCATTTTATGTCTTTTTCTTGCCTAATTGCTCTGGCTAGACATCCAGTACAATATTGAATAACAGTGGAGACAGTGGTCATCCTTGTCTTCTTCCTAATCTTAGAGAAAATGCTTTAAGTCTTTCACCATTAAGTATGACATTAACCATGTGTTTTTCATAAATACCCTTTGTCATGCTGAGGAAATTTCCATCTAATCCTAGTTTTCTAAGTGTTTTTTTTTTTTTCAACACTGTGCTGGATTGTCTCAAATACCTTTTCTGAATCAAATGAGATTATGTGTTTATATTTCATTCATTCTATTAATGTATTACATTAATTGATTTTATTATGTTGAACAACACTTGCATATCTGGGATAAATTCCACATGATCATGATGCATAATTCTTTTAATGTGTTTCTGATTTGGTTTGCTAAGATTTTGTTGAGGACGTTTGCATTTATATTCATAAGGCATATTGTTTTGTAACTTTCTTTACTCATGGTATATTTATCTGTCTTTGGTATTAGGGTGGTGGCTTCATAGAATGAGGTGGGAGTGCTCCCTCCTCTTCAAATTTTGGGGGAGTTTGAGTAGGATTGGTATGAATTCTTGGAATGTTTGATAATATTCATCATTGAAGCCATTTGTTCCTAGGCTTTTCTTTGTTGGGAGGTTTTTGAAAACTGCAATCAATCCTCTTTTTTCATGTAAGCACTTAGAGCTACATATCTCCCTCTCAGCACTGCTTTTGCTGCCTAACATAAGCTTTTGTGTGTTCTGTTTTCATTTTCACTTGTCTCAAGATGTTTTTTAATTTCCCTGTGATTTCTTTTACTCACTGATGTTTTATAGTGTGGTATTTAATTTCTACATATTTATAATTTTCCAGTCTCCCTCTGTTACTGACTTCTACCTTCATTCATTGTGGTCTGGGAATATACACTGTATGATTTCAATATTTTTTAATTTATTGATACTTGTTTTGTGATATAACATATGGTCTGCCCTGGAGAATGAACCATATGCACTTAGAGAATATGTATTCTGCTGCTGTTGGATGAAGTATTCTATGTATGCAAGTTAGGACTTTACTTGGTTTATAGTATGATTCAATCTTCTATCTCCTTGTTGATCTTCTGTCTAGATGTTCTATCCATTATGGTAGTATATTGAAGTATCCTACTACTAATGTTGAGTCATCTAATTCT
>JAQZBX010072524.1:0-15060 GCA_029593785.1 Cabassous unicinctus | reverse complement strand
AAAGATATAAAAGGCATCCAAATTGGAAAAGAAGAAGTAAAAATTTCATTATTTGCAGACGGCATGATCCTATACGTAGAAAGCCCTGAGAAACCTACAACAAAGCTTCTAGAACTTATAAAGGAGTTCAGTAATGTCACAGGCTATAAGATCAATGCTCAAAAATCAGTAGCATTTCTGTACACCAATAATGAGCAATCTGAGGAGGAAATCAAGAAAAAAACACCATTTACAATAGTAACTAAAAGAATCAAATACCTAGGAATAAATTTAACTAAAGATGCAAAGGACTTATATACAGAAAACTACACAACACTGTTAAAGGAAATCAAAGAAGACTTAAATAAATGGAAGAATATTCCCTGTTCATGGATAGGAAGACTAAACATCATCAAGATGTCAGACTTCCCAAACTAATCTACAGATTTAATGCAATCCCAGTAAAAATCAACACTGTGTTTTTTAAAGAAATGGAAAAACTAACTACAAAATATATTTGGAAAGGTAAGAGGCCCCGAATCGCCAAAGACATATTGAAAAAGAAAAATGAAGTTGGAGGTATCACACTACCTGACTTTAAAACATACTACAAAGCTATAGTGGTCAAAACTGCATGGTATTGGCACAAGGATAGACCTACTGACCAATGGAACCGAATTGAGAGTTCTGATATAGATTCTTGCATATACAGTCAACTGATATTTGACAAGGCCACCAAGCCCACTCAGTTGGGAGAGAATGGCCTCTTCAACAACTGGTGCTTGGAGAACTGGATATCCATATCCAAAAGAATGAGAGAGGAACACCATCTCACACCTTATACAAAAATCAACTCAAGATGGATCAAAGACCTAAGTATAAGAACCAAAACCATAAAGACCTTGGAAGATAACGTAGGGAAGCATCTACAGGACAGTGTAATAGGAAATGATTTCATGAACTTCACATCCAAAGTACGAGCAGCAAAAGAAAAAATAGATAAATGGGATCTCCTCAAAATTAAAAACATCTGCACCTCAAAGGACGTTATCAAGAAAATAAAAAGGCAGCCTACCCAATGGGAGAAAATATTTGGCAACCATAAATCTGATAGGTGCCTAATATCCTGCATATATAAAGAAATCCTACACCTTGAAAATGAAAAGACAAACAACCCATTTAAAAAATGGGCAAATGACCTGAAAAGACACTTCTCCAAGGAAGAAATACAAATGGCTAAAAAGCACATGAAAAATGCTCGACATTGCTAGCTATTAGGAAAATGCAAATCAAAACTACAATGAGATACCTACTTACGTCCATTAGAATGGCGGCTAGTAAAAAAACAGCAAACTGTAAGTGTTGGAGAGGATGTAGAGGAATGGGAACCCTCATCCACTGCTGGTGGGATTGTGGAATGATCCAGCCACTGTGGAGGACAGTTTGGTGGTTCCTCAGAAAACTAACAATAGATCTTCCATATGATCCAGCGATGCTACTGCTGGGTATATACCCAGAAGAACTGAAAGCAAAGACACGAACAGATACATGCACACCAATGTTCATAGCTGTATTGTTCACTATTGCCAAAAGTTGGAATCAATCCCGGTGCCCATCAACAGATGAATGGATAAACAAAATGTGGTACATACATACAATGGAATATTACTCAGCTGTAAGAAGGAATAAAGTGCTAACACACGGAATAACATGGATGAATCTTGAAGACCTTTTGTTGAGTGAAGCAAGCCAAGCATTGAAGGATGAATAGTACATAACCTCACTAATATGAATTGAGGAAAGTGAGCAGTCTCCAAGAACCATTGTCTGAAAGATAGGTTAACATGAGAGAGAAAGAGAAGAGGTTGTGAGCCATCACCCATACGGACATAATCTATGGTAAAGTGATAGAGTATAGTTGCATATTGAAGGCTAGGAGATGTGGGTAGTGATAGTGGGTTTGGTGGTGCAGGGTTGACAGGTGGGTAGATTAGGAAGGGCAGGTTAGAATACCCAGGATACTGGGGGGAGAGATGGGAGAGTGACCAGGTGAACACGGGATTTGTGAGTATGAGGTTGAAAGTGCAGGGGTGGAATGCTCTTATGGCAATATGACAAGGGAGTGCCACTGGTTTAGCGTGTTGGTTGGGGGGGCATTCAGGACGCAGTGCATCTGGAGCAGGCTTCTGGGGAGTGTGTGTGTGTTCATCCTGTCATAATGTGTTGTGTCAGTGGTGGAGATCCACACGGTGACTGGGAAGGAGATGGACCCCCATGTTTGGGAGGACTGATATACCCAGAAACAGACAGGTGGGTGTCTCTTATGAGCAAGGGTGGATCCTAATAGGGGAGGACAATCAGCATGTCAAGACCTCTTGTTGCATGTAACTATGAATCTTGTCATCCAATGAGTCAAGACAGGGGGTGGTCATGTGCCCCAGGGGGTTGGGAAGGGAGGAACAGAATAGATCAATCAGGGGATATTTAGTGGTCAGGGGAAATGTTTTTCATTACCTTACAGTGATGGACACAGGACATGGTAAATATCATCAAAAATTAGTAAATTGTACCATCTAAAATGTAAGCTATACTGTAAATCATTGACAATATTTAGTAGCTATGTTTCACTATCTGTATAACAGTTATAACACTGCTACCATCCACATACAAAAAGGTTTTAATATGGGGTGAGGAAAGGGGAAGGAAGTTGGGTATTTGAGAGTTTCTAGAATTCTGTGTGTGACTTTGCTGTGACCTAAAACTTCTTTGAAAATTAAATGAAAATTTGGGAGACACGGGGGAGTAAGAGAAGGAAGGTGCCACGGTACAGACTGGACACCCAATAATGCAGTGATAAAAGGAAAAATGTCAAAAAGAAATTTTTAAAATTTTTTTTATTTTTTCCCATTTTTTGAATATCCCAATCCTTTAATTTTATTTTATTTTTAGTGTTTTTTTTTAAGTTTCCATGTATTTTATCTCTTACATTTAATCTTATCATTATTATTACATTTTCCTATTAATTGTATTTGGTTATTTTATGGGCTTCATCTTTAGAGGAAGGTTTGGATCACAGAAGGGTTACAACAGGGGTGGGAGAGGATTGTTGGTGGGGGGTGTCAGGGATGGGGTTTCATGGGAGGAAGTTCTCCTGAATATACTTAAAAGATATATAAAATTGTTCAAATGATCAAGGGGTGGGGCATGGTCACAGTGGGTGGAGAATCACTCAATAAATGAAATAATACTGAATCCCCAGCCTGGAGAGCTCTGCCACATTCTCCAAGAGAGCAGCAACAGTCCTCCAAGTGCAGGGGCACTGTCTGGCTAAGGAGGATGGTCCACTGATGGGTTCTTGTTATTGATGACTTGCCTTATGAGTCTCTGCTCTTGTAATTGAAACTTAGCCTATTGTTATGGGGTGCCTAAGGGTTGCCAACTGAGAACCTCCTTGTTGCTCAAATGTGGCCTCTCTCTAGGCCAAACTCTGCATATGAATGCATTACCTTCCCCCCTGCGTGAGACTTGACTCCCGGGGATGAGCCTCCCTGGCAATGAGGGATTACTATCAAGTGCCAACTGGCAATATGACTGGAAAAAGACCTTGAATAAAAGGGGGAAAAGGTAAAGACAAATGCGTTCATATGGCTAAGAGACTTCAAAGAGAGTCGAGAGGTCATCCCAGAGGTAACACTTACACACACCTCAGTAGGATCTCATAGAACCCAAAGTGAATATCACCCCAAAAAGAGGGGCTCCTGAGGGCTCTGGAGATACCCAGGTCCTATATAAGAGAGGATAGCTCCAGAGATTGATGCCTTATCAGTGGGCTATACTTTGGAATCTGTGCTCCTGAGAGTGACAGAGTTGGACTCAAATAAGTCCTCCCTGCACATGGTCCATCAGTCCCTTCTATTCAAACATATAGGTGGTGTTGGAGTTTGTAGGTGTACTTCCAGAGACTGGAGACTTTGGCCTGGCCATGTGCCAGCTGTGCCTGGAATCTCGGTGGAGCTGCAACTCCTACTCTACAGCTCATTGAACTCACCCAAGACACCTGGCAGGGAGAGGATGATGGACAGTGGCCATCCCAGGAATGGAGAGTCTGCAGCTGCAGGCAGGATAATCCCATCCATCTTATCCATGGGATATAAGCCCCCTCTCTCTTGGAGGTATCCCAGACTCCTCAGGATTGGGGGAAGAGCTATGGACTACAGTGGACTTACTGGTATTCTGTTGTAGACATACTGTGATTCAAGGAATGGAAGAAATTACGACATTGATGTGGAGCCAGTGGCCACTGGATGCTTTCAGGGTAGGGAAAGGGAAAAGCAGCTGTAATACAAGGGCTTTTTTGGGACTTGGGAATTATCCTGAGTGACATTACAATGACAGATATAAGGCATTTTACATCAGCATATATTATGCAGAACTGTGTGGGAGAGAGCATGGTATACAATGTGAACTATGGTCCATACTTAATGGCAAAGCCCCAGGATGTGTATATTCATTGCAGGTGATATGCCACACTAATGAAAGATGTTTATGTGGGAGGTTGTGGGAGGTGGGGAACATGGGAATCCCTGTAATTTTTGGGTAACATTTATGTAATCTAAGCATCTTTTAAAATATTAAAAAAAAAAAACTGAAGAAAACTGAAGCATCAAAAATATATATATATGTGTTTGTGTATATTATACTTGACTTTTCATCAGTATTCAACATTGCTGACTAAATAAATGATCTTTTAAATTTTCTTCCTTTTGCTTCAATGCACCACATTTGTATTAAATCTTCAGTCATTCCTTCTCAGTGACCCACACTTACTTTTGGTGTTTTCTTTAGACTATAAATCTTGGTATTCCTAAAAAAAATAATAAAAAATATTTGGTTCTTTCATGTGCCAGTTGAGCCCTGAATTTCAGGAGAGTTGCAACACCTACTCTCCAGCTCATTGGCCTCACCCAGGACAGCTAAAAAGGAGATGATGATGGACAATGCCCATACCAAGGAACAGAGAGTGTCTGCAACTGCAACCAAGATAGCTCCATCCATCTGCCCCATGGGATCTAAGTCCCCTCTCAATTAGAAGCAGAGTGGGCATCACCATCACAAAATCCACAAGATTGGGGAATGAACAATGGACTCAAGTAGACTTATTATTATTCTACTATAGTCTTATTATTATTCTAGCAATGGAAGAACTCTTATCATTGATGTAAAGGCAGTGGCCACCAGAGGTTCTGAGGGATGGGAGAGGGAAGAATAGATGTAATATGTGGGCATTTTCACAGGACATTGGATTTGTCCTGCATGATACTGCAGTGACGGATACAGGCCATTGTATATTTTGTCATAAATTACAAAACTGTGTGGGACAAGGTATAAACTGTAATGTAAACTGTAGTCCATGGTTAGTAGCAATGCTTCAATATGGGTTCCTCAATTGTAACAAATGTACTGCACTAATGAAGGATGTTGTTAATGTGGGAAAGTATGGGACGGACAGGGAGGGGAGCATATGGGAATCCCTTATATTTTTATGTAACAGTTATGCAATCTAAAGCTTCTCTAAAAATAAAAAAATTAATTATTAAAAAAAGTTATTGGTCTTCCTCTTTTCTTATGCTCTACTTTTCTATAGTTGACTTTTCCCCTAGATAATCAAATCTTTATCAGGGACTTCAATAAACATCCATTCACTGATAATTCCCAATTTTACATGTTCATTTCAGAACCTCTTCTCCAGCTTCAGATTCATATATCTGAAGGTCTTCTTGGGATGGTCACTCAAATGTATCAAAGTCACCTCAAACTTAAAAGGTCCCAAAGGTAGTTCATCTTCCTTCCAAAACTGGTCTTCTCTGAGGTTTCCTTGTTCACTGAATAGTACTGCCGTATATCCAATTCCTCAAGACTGAAACAAGAGTAAATATTTACAATTCTCTCTCCTTTACCTTTCTCCATACACTATAAATCACCAAATATAATGTTTTTCTTAACTATCTATAGACTCCATCCCTTCTTTCCATCTCCACCATATTAGAAGCCATCATCCTTCCTGAAGACAACAGCTAGACCCACACAATTTATGCCATCCTCTGTCATCTACTCTGCCCTTTTCCCCCAGTCTTTTCTCCAATTAATGCAGGGTGACTTTTTAAAAGGTGATTTTACCTTTCTTCTACTTATAACTCTTCAATAGATTCAAGTTGTTTTAAAATTCTTAGTATGGCCAACAAGTATCTCTCCATAATCTCTATCTTTAACTTCAACTCACAAAATTCTGACTCATGTCTATAGTGGAAAGTTCCTTGAAAATGCTGAACCTTTGCACATGCTGCTTTCTGTTCCTAAAATGAAATTTTCCCCTTCTCTGCTCCCATCCTTTTACAAGTTATCTCCTATTTAGCATTCCAACCTCAAAACAAACAGAACTTCTTCATAGAAGGCTTCACAAACAATTCAATCTGAATTAGGTTCTCATGTTATAAGCTCTGAGAATTTACAGTACGTTTTTTCACAACAATTTGAGATAATGGATATATTTGTGGTTATTTCAATGATTTTCTCCTTCTCCATGTTATAAGTTACATTATATCAACAATTATAGCTATTTTGCTCACCTATCCAGTTTTGGCAAATAATAAGGACTCAATAAATATCTGTTTAGGGCAAAAATGCATTCCTATATTATAGATATAGAAACTAGAACTCAGACAGTTAATAAACTTGCTTGTAAGCCACACTGCTAGAAAGAGGAAGAACCAGGATTCGAATCAAAGTATGAAAAACTCTAAAATCTGTTCACTTATTCAGCTAATCTATTCCCTTTATTGTAACTGTCTCAGCTAGTCAGATACAGAGAAAGTTAAGACAGTTTTGCCCTTTTTTCTTTTAGTTTCAACAGCTTTGATTAACAGTTTGAAATAGCAATTATTATCTCAATACAATGCCAACTGGCTTGGCCAATAGTACCCAACATACTTATGCAGTGGCAAAATTCTAGATAACCAATGAGAATGAAAGCAGGAACATATATGATTGACATGTAAACACAATCAGTGAATTAAAATGTTTTTAAAGAGCTAAATTTATTCGCCAGTTTGTCCAACAGCTAGCAAAGCTACAGTTGGCAACTGTGAGGTAACTCATTGCCACATGAAGGTGGGTGAAGAGAATTAAATTGCAAACACAAGAAAATATAGTCCACAAAGCTACTTTGTAGGACAAGAAAGAAGAGGAATTTTTATTGGCTTGAATTTTATGGAATTTTACATTTGAATGAAAAGAGTTCAAATTAGAGGGAAAATTTTCAAAGCAAAACAACAAAATACATATATATATGTTTTCCTTTTGTGACTCCATTTCATTTCTAGACTAAGGAACAGAAGTTGGAATTATTGCATTTTAATGATGGATACTTGACCACTGAGCATTAGCATTTGTTTTCCTCTACTATTACCTGATTTCCTAATACAGTAAAAACTTTCTTCTTAAATTCCCCTCTGAATTTTGATAAAAGTTTTTTGACAGAATTTTGTAAACAAAAAAATGCTGAAGTGATATCTTCAATCACTGATCTGGCAAGAAAATTTAAGTTTCCTGTAAATATGGAAAATTATGATGTCTATAAATATAAAAAGGTGGTTTTAAGATGTTAGGGTCCTGTGATTCAATATTAGTATTTTTCTGTCCTTTTAACTTATCTTGTGTTGCTTTTTGTTTCCCTTAATATATTATCCAAATTTTGAGTGGCATTAGCTAAGTAACTTTTATTAAAAATCTATGGCTGTGCAAGGCACACAACCCCATGAAATCAACACCCTGTCGTTGGGCCTTACCTTGGAATATATGATAACCTATTTCCCCAGTGTAACAGAGGTAGACTCATTTATAATTTTCCTACAAATGATTCTTCTACTCCTTTTATTGGAACGTATAATTAGCACTATACTCAGTAAATATATGTCCCAGAAATTTAAATCTTTGGTCTGTTCATATACTGGCTGAGCTCTGAATCTCAGCAGAGTTGCAGCCAACATCTATTCTCTTGTTCAATGGACTTACTAGGACAACAAACAAAACGATGATGATAGACAACCCCTATCCCAAAAAATAAAAAGTGTCTACAATTGTAAGCAAAATGGTTCCTTCCATCTGACCCCTAACATTTAAGCCCTCCTCTCAATCTGAAGCAGAACAGGCATCACCGTCCCCAAATCCTCAAGACTGAGGAATGAACAAACATAAGGGAGAAATGCAACCATGGACCAAAGTAGACTTATTATTATTGTAATAATGGAAGAAGTTATAACATTGATAAAATGTGGAACACAGGACATTTTTAGGGCAGTGAATTGTTCGGCATGATATTGCAGTGATGGATACAGGCCATTATACATTTTGTCAAAACTTGTAAAACTGTGCAGTGCAAAGTGTAAAGCATAATGTAAACTATAGACCTTGGTTAGTAGCAATGCTTCAATATTTGCTCATCAATTGTAACAAATGTACCATGCTAATGTAAGATGATGTTAGAAGTGGAAAATGTAAGAAAAGGAGGGGATGGGGTATATGGGATCCCCTATACTTTCTATGTAACTTCTTTAAAAATAAAGTTTATTATATGAAAAAAAAGTGGTTGCCCATAGCCACAACATGATCAAGATGGAAAAGTGAGATGCTTCAGGGCTCTACCTACCCACAGAAGCTTTGAACAACCAACAAGAACTGGCAGAAAGATCTTTTGCAAAGCTCCAGAAAACAGTTAAAGGACTGCAGTAACAGGTTGAGCACCAAATTAAGAAAAAAGGCTATTTTAAAGTGATACGATCTTATGGCACTCTGACTGACCCCTTCCCCTGTCCTAACCAGTTTGGCAAGGAAACTGGTCCACACTCCCAGTGGGGATCCCTGCTCCCAGTTCTGGAGGGAGAAGAGTAACCCTCATGTACATACTGGGAGTATGTATGTCTAACCCAATCTATCTGGTGATGGCCCAAGGGAAATGCCTTTCTAGAAGTGTAGAAAGCAATTCACAGAGCTCTCCAGCAGTCAAGTCATGCTACCTGAGCAAGAGATTGTTGGCTGAAAGACATACATGCATGCCCAGGACATTGAGAAAACTATTTACTAGGGAAAAGGAGACATCTGGAACCATATCAACGGAGAATTCCTAGGGCCACACACACATGCCCAAGACAAGACACATGAACAGAAAATATCCAGGAAGCCCCTATGCTTTTGCCTGGAGGTATTCTCTTAATTCATTTTATGGATAAACACTGAAGGGCAGCACTTGCATAGTTCAATCTGCAAAGACTTGGAAAGTTGTTTTCTTTTTTTCCTTCTTTTTTTTTCTGTTAGCTCCTGACATTCAAATGTCATAACACTAGCTAGGTAGAAGCTTGAGGAACAAATGCCTCACTGTTTAAATTCCAATAATACCACATTAAAATATCAAAATGTCCATGTTTCAATGAAAGGTTACAAACATACAAAGAAAAAGGAAGTAATGGCCCAGCCAAAGGAAAAGATTAAAGTCTTAGAAACCATCAATGCAGAAGATCAGACCTGGTACATTCCAGACAAAGACTTTAAAAAAATGTTCTAAGTATGTTCAAAGAACTGAAGGAAAACATGTACAAAGAACTAAAGGAAATCAGGAAAAAGAAAGACAAAAACAAAGCAAATATCAATATGGAAATGGAAATTATGAAAAGGAAGCAAACATGGCAGAAAACCACAGTAACAGAAATTAAAATTTCCTATGGAGATTCAACAGCAGATTGAAGGTGGCAGAAGAAAGAATCAGTAACTTGAAGATAAGACCACAGAAATCATTCAGTCTGAAGAGCAGAAAGAAGAAAGAAAGAAGAAAAGTGAGCAGATACCTTCTAGAATGGACATTATTTAAAAAACAGAAAATTATAAGTGCTAGAAAGGATGTGGAGAAAAAAGAACACTCCTTCACTGTTGGTAGGAGTAGATTGGGGCAGCCTTTGTGTAAGACAGTTTGGTGGTTCCTCAAGAAGCTGAATATATGCCATATGATCCAGCAATCCCATTCCTAGGAATCTATTCAGAAGAACTGAAAGCAAGGACATGAACAGACATTTGCACATTGATGTTCATGGCAGAATTATTCACAACTGCTAAAATATGGAAATGCCCAAGTGTTCATCAACCGATGAATGGATAAACAAAATGTGGTATATACATACAATGAAATTGGGATGCATATGACAACATGGATGAACCCTGAGAATATTATGCTGAGTGAAATAAGACAGACATAAAAGGACAAATACTTGATGGTCTCACTAATTTGAACTAAATACGATGAGTAAACTCACTGAGGTAAACCCTAGAGTATAGGTCAATATGAGATAGAATGTGGTTGAGAATGAGAGCTAATGCTTAATGTATGTAGAATTTTTTAAAAGTATTATTGTAAGTGTTAGGAAATGGATAGATGAAGGAAACACATCATAGTGAGTACAACTAACACTGCTGATATGGAAGGGAGATTGTGGCTGAAAGGGGAAGTGAGTGGACATAAATGTCAATTGAAAGGAAGCTGGAGAACATTCTAGAGACTGTATAACATAGTGATTTCAGTGGTAGATAAAGATTGTGGTTAATAGAATAAAATAAGAATGTTTTTTTAAACAAAGTGTTAAGAATATGGTAATACATGGGAAAATTAAAACAAATTAAATTATGGACAACAGTAAACAGTAAAAGTGTAATATTTTTGTGGCAATGGCAAAGAAGATACAATGGGGAGTATAAGGAGGTATGGGAGTTTTCCTTTTGCAGTAATGAAAGCATTCTAAAATTGACAGAAGTGATGACAACACAACTCTGTGATGAAAATGAGAGTCACTGAGTGCACACGTTGAATGGATTATATAAAGCATGGGACTATATAACAGAGGGAATCCAGTGGTGGAAGATGGACTATGGTTAACAGAACAAATATGAGAACATTCTCTAATGAACTATAACAAATATATAATACTAATACAGGATGTTAATAATCAGGTGGGTTGGGGGAAAAATACACCAAATGTAAGATATGGGCTATACTTAGTAATATTTCTTTAACAAATCAATTTTATTGATACATATTAATAAAGCAAAAACCCATCTAAAGTGTACAATCAATGGTATTCTATATAATCACATAGTTGTGTATTCATCACTCCAATCATTTTAGAGCATTTTCATTATCCCAGTAATAATAATAATTATTACTATAATAATACTAAAAAACAAAAACCACAGAAACAAACAAAACTTTCACTTCTCAAACTCTCTGTGCTTCCACTGTCATACATAGCTGCTATTCTGTTTCCTTCTCAATAGTTTATTTGCATTTATTTTTTTTTAAGATTTATTTATTTATTTATTTATGCCCCCCTTGTTGCTTGTGTTTTGCTGTGTCCATGTGCTGTGTGATTTTTCCGTGTCTGCTTATCTCCCCCTTGCTGTGAGGTCTTGCTGCATCAGCCCACCATGCCACGTGGGCCGGCCTGCCCTCTCAAGGAGGCCCCGGGAAGCGAACCTGGGGCCTCCCACATGGTAAATGGGGGCTCTATCAATTGAGCCACATCCGCTTCCCTGCATTTATATTTTGTAAAAAGTCTTATATATGCAATATCACCCATATTCGTATTTTACCTGACGTTTCACTATGTCATACAGCCCTATGTGACATTTCTTAGCTTTCCTTCTAATAATATAAATGTCTTTAGGCTTTCCCTTTCAACCCCTGTCATACCCATATAATAGCTCTGCTAGTCATAAACATGATGTGCTATCACCATTTCCATTTATTTCCAAAGATTTACAAACAACCTTTTAACCAATTTTGCACAGATTAACCATCAGCTTTCCACTATCTACCCTCATTCTACTTTCTGGTGATTTATATTCTAATTATTAATTTCATGAGTTTACATAATATTTTTAGTGCATAATAATGCAATCATACAGTATTTGGCCTGTACCTAGCTTGCTTCACTCAATATAATGTCCTCCAAGTTCATCCATGTTGTCATATGCTTCACGATTTCATTTCTTCTTACTGCTGCATAATATTACATGATGTGTATACACCACAATTTGTTTATCCATTCACCAGTTGATGGACACCTGGGTTGTTTCCAACTTTTTTTTTTTAAAGATACTTAGATTACATAAATGTTACACAAAAGATATAGGGATTCCCATATGCCCCACTCCCTACACCTCCCACACCCCCCTCCCACATGAACAACCTTCATTACTGTGGCACATTCATTGCAATTGATAAACACATCCTGGGGCTTTGCCATTAAGCATGGACCATAGTTCACATTGTTTTGGCAATTGTGAATAACGCCACTACAAACATCAGCGTGCAGTTGTCTATTTGCATCACTGCTCTCAGTTCTTCTGGGTATATACCTAGCAATGGTATTGCTGGGTCCCATGGCAAGTCTATATTTAACTTCTGTAGGAAATGCCAAACATTCCTCCACAGTGGTTGTACCATTCTACATTCTCACCAACAGTGAATAAATGTTCCCAACTATCTACATCCTCTCCAACATTTATAGTTTTTCAATTTTTAATAGTGGCCAGTCTAATAGGTGTGAAACAGTATCACATTGTAGTTTTTATTTGTATTTCCCTAATCGCTAGTGATTTTGAAGAGTTTTTCATGTGTTTCTTTGCCATTTGTATTTCTTCTTTGGACAATTATCTTTTCAAGTCTTTTGCCCAATTTTTTTTCTTCGTTGTTTAATTTTTTTTTTTCTGTTGTTGTTTTTTTGTATTGATGCCCATTTTTCAACCAGATAGTTTGTCTTTTTAATGTTGAGTTGTATGATCTCTTCATATATCATGGATATAAAAGTCTTATCAGATATGTGATTACCAAATACTTTCTCCCATTGAGTTGGTTGTCTTTCCACCCTTTTGACAAAGTTCTCTGAGGTCAAAAGTGTTTAATTTTAAGGAAGTCCCATTTATCTATTTTTCTTTTGTTGCTCATGCTTTGGGTGTAAGGTTTAAGAAACTACCGCCAACCACAAGATCTTGAAGATGTTTTCCTACATTTTCTTCGAAGGGATTAAGGTTGTTGTTTTTATACTTAGGTCAACGATCCATTTTGAGTTAATTTTTGTATAAGATGTGAGATATAGAGTCCTCTTTCTTTCTTTTGGCTATGGCTATCCAGTTCTCCCAGCACCATTTGTTGAATAGGCTGTTCTGGCCCAGCTGGGTGGGTTTAAAAGCCTTGTCAAAAATCACTTGACCATAGATGTGAGGGTCTATTTCTGCGTTCTTGACTCAGTTCTACCGGTCAATGTGTCTGTCTTTATGCCAGTGCCATGCTGTTTTTAACCATTGTAGCTAAGTAATATGCTTTAAAGTCAGGAAGTGAGAGTCTTCCAACTTAGTTCTTCATTTTTAAGATATTTTTGGCTATTCAGGGCCCCTAACCCTTCCAAATAAATTTGATAATTGGCTTTTCCATTTCAGGGGAAAAAAAGCTGTTGGGACTTTTAGTGGAATTGCATTGAATTTGTATATCAATGTGGGTAGAATTGACATCTTAATGATATTTAGTCTTCCAATCCATGGGCATTATTTAGGTCTTTTTAAAGTTCTTTTAACAATGCATTGTAGTTTTCTGAATACAAGTGCTTTATATTCTTGGTTAAGTTTATTCTTAAACATTTGATTCTTTTAATTGCTATTGTAAACGGAGTTTTTCCCTGACTCAGATTGCACTTTACAGTTAAATAGAAACATCACTGATTTTTGTGTATGGACCTACCATCCTGACACTCTCCTAAAATCATTAATAGCTCTAGCAGCTTTGTTGTAATTTTTCGGGACTTTCTAGATATAGGGTTTTATCATCTGTGAATAGTCAAAGTTTTCCTTCTTCCTTTCCGATTTGGATGCCTTTTGTTTGTTTTACTTGCCTGACTGCTCTAGCTAGAACCTCTAGCACTATATTGAACAACAGTGGCATCCTTGTCTTTTTCCTGATCTCAACGGGAAAGCTTAGTCTTTCACCATTGAGTACAATGTTAGCTCTGGGTTTTTCATATATGGCCTTTATTATGTTGAGAAAGTTTCCTTCAATGCCTGCCTTTTGTAGTATTTTTATCAAGAAAAGGATGCTGTATTTGTCAAAGGCCTTTCCTGCAACAATCGATAGGATTATATGATTTTTCATCTTTGATTTATTAAAGTGGTGTATTATGCAGATTGATTTTCTTGTGTTGAGCCAATTTCCACGCCTGGTATGAAACCCACTTGATCATGAAGAATAATTCTTTTAATGTGTTGTTGGATTCAATTAGCAAGTATTTCGTTGAGGATTTTTCCATCTGTATTCATTAGAGAAATGAGTCTGATTTTTTTTCATAATATCTTTATTTGGATTTGGTATTAGGGTGATGTTGGCTTCATAGAATGAGTTTGGTAGCATTCTTTCCTGTTCAATTTTTTTGAAGAGCTTGAGCAACAGTGGTATTAGATGGTCTTTGAGTGATTGGCAGAATTCACCTGTGAAGCCATCTGATCGTGGACTTTTCATCTGTTGGAGTTTTTTGATGACTATTTCAATTGCTTCACTTGTGATTGGTTTGGTGAGGTCTTCTATTGCTTTTAAGGTCAGTGGAGGTTGTTCATGTGTTTCTAGGAATTTTTCCATTTCATCTACATTGTCTAGTTTTTTGGCATACAGTTGTTCATAGCATCCTCTTATGATCTCTTTTATTTCTGTGTGGTCAGTAGTAATGTCCCCATTTTCTTTTCTTTTTTTTTTTTCATTTATTTACATCTTCTCTCTTTTTTTCTTTGTCAGTCTAACTAAGGGTTTGTCAATTTTGTTAATCTTCTCAAAGAACCAACTTTTGGTTTTGTTAATTCTTGCTATTGTTTTTGTTTGTTTGTTTTCAATTTCATTTATTTCTGCTCTTTGTTATTTCATTCCTTCTACATGCTTTGGGATTAGTTTGCTGTTCTTTTTCTAGTTCCTCCAGCAGTGTAGTTAGGTCATTGATTTTAGCT
>JAQZBX010072523.1:0-15069 GCA_029593785.1 Cabassous unicinctus | reverse complement strand
CTTTCTCTCCCTTTCCCTCTCTCTCTTCAACCATTTGAGAGTAGGTTGTATACATCATGCTCTTTGAACACTTAGTACTTTCCTATACATTTCCTAAGAACAAGGATATTCACTTACGTATTCACCATAAGTTTAGTCATTAAGTTCAGGAAATTTAACATTGATATAAAGCTTGCAGTCTATATTCCAACTTTTTCATATGTTCCAATAATGTCCTTTTGAGTATTTTTTTCCTCTATTATTAGATCCCAACATAAACTTTCCCATGGCAACCACTCCCAAGCATAAAATTCAGTGGGATTAATCACACTCAATGTTGTGCTGCTGTCAACCGAGAAATAACAAATTAGGCTACAAGACAACAAAAGCATTTATTTGGGGTCTGTGGCAGTTTGAAATTATTTTATGGTTCCCCAAAAGAGAAATATTCTGCTTGTAAACTAATCTAGCCCTCAGGGTGTGATACACTTTGATTGCATTAAATTTGGTTGAAGGACCTTTGATTAGGTTACTTGATAAGATTGCCTTAGGGCTTTCGATTTGTCTGTCAGTGAGCGTGACTCAGGTTGAGTCTCTGGCCCCTTGCTGGGTCTGCTGTAAATGGAAACATAGACAGTCACTCAGACAGACGCAGGAAAAGGACGTCGCCATGTTTGATCCTGCCTTATAAGAGAGAGGACTACAAGATTGCTTAAGCATGAACTCCCCAGAGGCTGGGCCCACGGAGCAGCTCAAGAGGAAAGGGTGCCCCGGAGGGGAAGGCTGGAACCTGGGCAGAGACGGGCGGCCCTCTTGCTTCACCACGTGGCCACACGCCAGGATCAACAGTCGCTGACTTTGGTGAGAAAGCATCTCTGATGGTGCCTCGGTGTGGACTTTTCATGGCCTTGCAACTGTAAGCTTTTATCCCAGATAAATCCCCTTTATAAAAGCCAACCCCTTCCTGGTACTTCGCATCAGCACCCCTTTGGCAAATTAACACAGGGTCTTAAAATTGCAATCGGGGAGCACAGATTCAGGTGGCAATCCAAATAGTGCCCCATCTTGGGGTTTTCAGGTAAGCGTTTTTAAAGGAAGATAAGATTACATAAGTTGTTTGTGATTGGTAGATATCCGGGGCGTTCTGAATGTCCTTTGGTTCTTCATCTTGGGGTTTGTTTGTGGTGTCCAGATATCCTTGGGGTGTGGAGGAACACTGTTGCTTGAGACTTTGCCACTTTGGCAGTTTGTGATATCTGGCTGATACCTGCCCAACAGGAACCTCCAGATTGGCCTCCGGACTCCACTTTAAATCTCTCTGCTACAGTAACTCTGTCTTGTTTTTTTTCTTTTCAAATTACCTTCACCACCTTCCAGTAATAGAGCTTTTCCGTTACCCCTGTGAAAATAAAATGTTAGACAAGATAGTATTTATGGGAGCTTATCTGGGCAGTTTACGATTCATGAATTGGGCAGTATCCAAACCGTGTGTGGAAAGGAGCTCTGTGGAGGTGGGAAGGGGTAGCTGATACAGGGCGAATGTGGACGCAAGTGAGGAAATGTTCCGATTGGCCCACATTGAGTTTCCACTTTCACAGGGAGTTTACAAAGTGGGGAGCAGGTGCACATTGATCAGTTTGGTATGCTTGTCTAAGCTGATAAGCTATTTCTGCTGGATGAAAACTGGCTTATCACCAGGTTTTGCTTATCGGCAGTTCTGTAGGGTCTGTTTTATTGTTTCATTTTCTGGAAAATCTTTATTTGGGAAGGGGCTCTCCCCACAATGCACAGGGCAGGCAGCCACTTTATCTTACTTACCAGTCCCCCTTTCGGTCATGTTTCCCGTGATCTCATTGGGAGCATGATCGAAACACTCTGATCACCACCATTGGTTTCTGTTGTCAGGCGGGCAAGCAGGCTTAGGCAGTTGTTCTCTTCCTTTTTTCTCCCTTCCGTGAGTGCAGTGAGGTTCTTTGGGTGGCTGTTGATTACATTTAAGACCCTTGTAGTGAGTTCCTCACTCCGCTGAGTGGATTACAGGTGGGGCTTCTCTCTGAGTCAAGGTGCCTATTATTTTTATTTTTACTTTTATTCTTAGTCTTGGTCCACGAGAGACAGTCCCATTTCTGTCTCCTCTTCCTTTTGATTAACTATCTTAAGAGCAGCCATCTGTCTTGAGGGTGACAAGGACTTTGTACAGAATCTCAAAACACAGTTTGTACAACAAGAAATAAAAACATATAGACTGATAATTGCAATTAAAAGCATAAATCCAAAGTGTACCCATTGTCCCCATGTTCCATTAGACCAAGAGCCTGGGAGGTAGGTCTGTCCATTGAAACGTTTGAGCCTGGCTGATACCATGAATCACCTTAACTTGGTCCTTTAAAATATTCAGGCTCTTAATCACTGTGCTAGACTTATTAACATAAAAGCAACACTGCTGATGGGCAGTTGGGGTCCCAGAGCCCATCTCTTTGGCAAGGGCACTGATGCTCGGCTGTCAACTTCAGCCTGATGGGCTGAAGAGTAATGGTGGTGGTGGTGGGTGGAAGCTTTGTTTCCTGACCTTAGATCTATTTATAACTGTGTGCTCCCGGCCACATGTTCCTAGGAAAGGCGTCATGGGGCACAGGAAAGAGGGGGACCTTGTATTCTGATAGGTCAAGGGGTTGGGGGCCTTTTGTTGGTTTGAGGTCTGACGTACAAAAGATCCTAAGTTAACTTTCTGACTGGCATTGAGGGTAGACAATATAGGCAAGATCACAGGATCCAGTCCAATTTACAGGTAGGTTTCAAACCCATGAATCCTCTGCCGTCTACAAGGGGTGTGTGAAATAGCTCTGGCAGTGAACAGGAGCAGAATCTGTTACCCTCACAGGAATGTGCTAGAGTTTTCTAGTGAAACACAAAACTTTTCTCTATAGTCACCCTCCTTTTGAGTAAAGACAATCTTAAAGAAAGATTTTTTTATCATAAAGTAAGGCTGGTTTCATTATATTTGGCCTGATTATTTACATAGGAGCAGCAAAAATAGTGTTTTACCATACAGGCCTTTTAAGGTCTGCCGTGCTGAAATCTTTCACGAGGAACCTCCGACTGGACTTGTAAAAGCCTCCAGAGGCTAGGAAGCCAAGCCAAGAACGCAATGCCAGGTTTCACCTGCAGCTCCTACAGATTTGGGTGAAATTCCTCTTTCTTGAGGTCCCCAAAGTATCATACGGTTCTTAGGCCATCCCTGAAGTGACCTTCTTTACTCACCTGTGAGGCTGGGAACTTTGGAGCCAGGAATCAGACTGTCTTTTCCAAGAGGCCTTTATGAGCCTTGGCTCCGTAAAGTCAACCTTTGCTCCTTGAAAGTGTGTGGTCACGTCTGATTAAACGCGCATCGCTCTCAAACATGGCATTCCAATCAAAACCTTGGTTACATACCCAGTGTCTTCGATTATGTCCTGCCAGCAAGGAGAGCAGGTTCTTAGTGAACCTATGCGTATTATTACATTGCCATAAAAATAAGAATATTCAATAAGGGTTTCCAAACTCTGGAGGGGTAGGTCAGGGAGAAAAAGATAAATGTTTAATGAATTATAGAGCTTAAGGAAAAAGAGTGAGGGGTTCCTTGTATTTAGAAAATAGAATATTAAACCATCAGCAATAACGCAAACCATATTTAATCCTTCTTTATCAGTGCATTCAGTCTTAGCTAATGAGCCCCTTTTCCACTCTATCTTGTGTCTGCAAACTCGTGAACCCATTGACCCCTCCACTAGGGTTCTGGAATCTCTACTTGGTAGAGTGCCGTGGTCTCAAAGTGACCTAAGCTATGTCATTAGAAGTCGTGCCGGGTCCCTGGCACTGTCCTGCCCATGGGTTTCTGAGACAGTTCTTTTTGTTGAAGTGGAAGAACTCTGGGCTCTCGCTGATTCCAAGTGTTTTCAGGGAAGCACCGGAATAAAACTTGTCTGTAGATGACAAAAGGCTTAATTTATCACTTAACTTATTACAGAATTGAAAGTTCATTACAAAATTAATGCAATTGAGAAGGAAAGTTGATTGTTTCTGTGACATGCAACATTTAACAGGAGAACTGAAATTATGCCCATAATAGTTATCTAATATCAGGCAGATCAGTATTAGCACATTTCATGGACAGAAAGGATATTGGCAAACCTCTGGGAACTTTGTATACTTTCTGAAATGTTTATATTAATAACAATTTTACCTACACAAATGTAACCATCAGAAGGCTAGACAATCCTTTTTAATTTGACAACACATCTCATGCAACTCATAACATCAAATAAATCTAACATTTTTAGCAACTTTCTTTACAAGGTGAGAGAATGAATCATTTGTGACTTCCCAGGGGCCCTCTGGAAAATCTCAAAGACGGTTTGAGATAAAGAAGACATGATATTTAGGTTTAATTTTGGGAAGGCTAAATATCAAAAGTTGTCAAGTTTATTACATTTTCTTAAATAGAATCATGGATCGCTGTGAAATAATATTTGGTTTCCTATTTAAACAAAATGACAACAAAATATTTCAAGAGTGAAAAGTGGATTTAACATAACTATAAAAACAGTTATTTTAGAAGTGAGAAGACGTTCTCTAAAACAATAAAGGACGGCAAAGTCAATATAAGGCAGGAGATTATTCTTACAAGATACAGAACCTTCGCTTTCTGGGCAGATTACTCAGATAGTGAAGAAAAACCTTTCACAACCTCTCAGAGCAGACCAATAATCCAAGAAAATTTTGTCACTCTAACTGAGAGAAAACAAAATTCTAGTTCTGCATGAATATTCTATTTGATTTATAAATAAGCCTATCAAATCTTAGCCAGCTTTGATCATGACAAAAAAAATTTATTTCTGTAAACCTTCTACAATTTCTATATCCATTCAGGTTTTGACCTACACTTCCCCGTTTCTCATTTTGCGGCAATCAGTTTACTCAAGGATGAAACTGCTCTCTTTGCCCCGAATGAAAACACTCTTTACATACTTTTCATATTTAAATTACCAAAAAGATCTTGGTGTCGCCCCAGGTTATTTTACTTAACACCCCAAACTATAACCCTGAGCCCATTGTGCAGTAACACTCCGCTCTCCCTTCCTCTATCCCCTCCTCCCTGCTCTACTTTCTGCCTCTATGGATTTGCACGTTCCGGCTGTCTGTCCCTTTATGTCTGTCTTATTTCATCCGACGTGGTGTCTTCAAGGCTCTATAAGTAGGAGCGTGTACGTGAACATCACTCTTCTTTTCGGGCTGAATATCCCATTTTGTTTATCCTTTCATCTGCTGATGGACATTTGGGTTGCTTCTATCTTTTGCCATTAAGAATAATGCTGCTATGAACATTGGGGTAGAAATACCTGTACGAGCCTCTGCTTTCAATTCTCTTCCATATACACCAAGAGTGGGATTGCAGGGTCAGAGGGTAGTTCTATGTTTAGCTTTTTGAGGAGCTGCCAAACTTTTTCCCAGTGGCTGCACCATTTTATGTTCCCATCAACAATGCGCTTAATCTCCTCGCGTGGGCCATTGCTTCCTTTTTCTTTTCATGTTTTATTATATTTTGTTGAAACCTGGACATTTTGATATTTTCAGAGTTATCACTGGAATTTGGACTCTGAAACCTCTGTTCCTTAAGCTTGTATCTAGTTAGAGTTAGGATGGAGATCTCTTTGATTGCCAGGAGCTAAAAAAAAAAAAAAAAGAAGAAATAAAAAATACACCTTTCCCAGTCTTTGCAGATTGACCTGAGCAGTGCGCTCCTTCAGGGCTTATCCATGCAATGAGTTTAGAGAATAGCTCCAGGCCAGAGCCCGGGGGCTTCCCTGGTCCTTTCTGTGCATGTGGCCCTAGGAACTCCCCCATTTACACGCATTTGAGTGTCCCCTCTTCCCTAAGAAACAGTTTCCTCTCAGTCCTGTGCACTGCATTGTGTGTCCACAGCCAGCACTCCCGCGCCTGAGGCAGCCCCTGACTGTTCTCCCACAGCCTTCTGTGAGCTGACTTCTACACCAGGGGCAAGTTCTGGAACCGTGAGTCCCTCAGGCCAACAGCAGACAAACTGGGCCAGACATACGTGCCCCCAGCATGTATACGAGGGTTACTCTGCTTCCCCTGGAACCGGGACCAGGGATCTGCACTGGGAGTGGGGCCAGCTCTGCCCTGAGCTAGTGAGGGGCAGGAGGAGGGGCCAGCCAGATGGCCAAGAGAGCCTACCCCTTGTAAGTGGCCCTTTTCTTGATTTGGTGCTTCTCTTGTTACTGCAATCCTTTAAATGTTTTCCGGAGCTTCGAGAAAGCTGCTTCTGCCAGTTCTTGTGGGTAGTTCAAAGCTACTGTGGGGGGATGGAGCCCGAAATTTCTCACTCCGCCATCTTGATCAGAGCAGGCCACCAATGGGCTAAGGTTCCCATTTCTCTGTGTCTTTGCCAGCACTTGTTATTTCTGTTTATATATATATATAATAGCTGGGCTACTGGTTGTGGAGTGATATCTCATTGTGGTTTTGATCTGCATTTCCGCAATGGTTAAAGATGTTCAGCATCTTTTCATATGCGTATTGACCATTTGTACATCTTTGGAGAAACGTCTATTCAAGTCTTTTACCCGTTTTTTAACTGGGATTTTGTCTTTTTGTTATTGAATTGTAGGAATTCTTAAAATATTATGGATATTAAACTCTTATCAGATATATGGCTTCCAAATATTTTCTCCCATTCTATAGGATACCTTTCACTTTCTTGATAATGTCCTCTGATGCACAAATGCTTTTAATTTACATGAAGTCCAATTTATCCCTTTTTTTTTCTTTTATTGCTTGTGCTTTTAGTGTAAAGTTTAGGAATCTATTGCCTAATACAAGATCATGAAGATATTGTCTTATGTTTACTTGTAAGAATTTTATAGTTTTAGCTCTTTGGGTCATTGATTCAGAGTTAATTTTTGTTTATGGGGTGAGGTAGGGTTCTACTTTCACTCTTTTGCAAGTGGACATCAAGTTTTCCCAGCACCATTTATTGAAGAGACTATTCTTTCTCCATTGCGTGGACTTAACACCTTAAAAAAAAATCAGTTGATCATAGATGTGTGGGTTTATTTCTGGGCTCTCAATTCTATTCCATTGGTCTATGCCTGTCTTTACACCAGTACCACACCATTTTGATACTGTAGCTTTGTAATAAGTTTTAAAATTGGGAAGTGTGAATCCTCCAACCTTGTTCTTCTTTTTCAAGATGTTTTTGGCTATTCAGGGTCCCTTGCCCTTCCATATGAATTTGATGATTAGCTTTTCCATTTCTGCAAAGAAGGCTGTTGGAATCTTGATTGAGATTGCATTAAATCTGTAAATCACTTTGGGTAGTATTGACATCTTAAAGATATTAAGTCTTCCAATCCATGAGCACAGAGTATCTTTTGTCTTCTTTAATTTATGTTAGTAACGATTTTTCTTTTTTCTGCATAGAAGTCCTTTACATCATTGGTTAAATTTTTCTTAGATATTTTATTCTTTTAGTTGCTTAAACTTTTTATTTTGAAATAATTTCAAACTTTCAGGACAGTTGCAAAAATAATATAATACCAATACAGAGAACTCCAAAATACTCTCTACCCAGATACCCAGATTTACCAACTTTTGACATTTGCCGCATTTGCTATATCATTCTATCTATCTATCTATCTATCTATCTATCTATCTATCATCTATCTATTCATTCATCCATCCATCCATTTACCTATCCATCTATCTATCCATCTATTTTCAAAACACTTGAGAGTAGGTTGCATAGATCATGCTCCTTGAGTACTTAATACTTTCATGTATGTTTCTGAAGAACAGAGATATTCACATATGTAATTTCAATAGTTATCAGATTCAAGAAATTAAACATTGATATAAAGCATGCAGCCTATATTCCATTTCTTTTTCACTTGTCCCAGTAATGTCTTCTTGGACATTTCTCCTCCATCATTAGGTCCAGCCCAGGATCGTGTATGGCATTTAATTGTCATCGTCTCCTTTGGCAGCTTCTAGCAAAGTTGACGTAAACTTACCACACAACCTAGCAATCTCCCAGGTGTGTACCTAAAGGAGTTGAAAACTGATTCTACGTAAGAATCTGCACATGGATGCTTACAGCGTCTTTGCTCATAGCTGCTCAAGACTGGAAGCAACCAAGCTGTGCTTCCACAGGCAAATGGTTAGAAAAATCATGGCTCAGCCATGCAATGGAATATTATTCAGCAATAAAAATAAATGAGCTCTCAAGCCACAAAAAGACACGGAAGAACCTTAAGTGCAAATTGCTAAGTGAAAGAAGACACTCTGGAAAGTCTAGGTGCTGTAGGGTTCCAACTAGATGACGTACTGGAAAAGGCAAAACTACAGAGACAGTAAAAACATTAGTGGTTGCCTGGGGCTCAGGGGGAAGCAGGAGGGGCACATGGGGGAGCACAGGAGGTTTTTGGGGCGGTGAGCTGTTCTGCATGATACTGTAATGGTGGATGCATGGCATCATGCTTTTGTCAAAACCCAGAGAGCTGAACAACACGAAGAGTGGACCCTGATGTAAACTGGCCTTCCATTGCTAATAAAAGGGGGATTTGCGTTTGGGGAGAGAGGAGCATATTACTAGTTTCCTAATGAAAGTGATGATGCACAGCAGCCCCTCCAGGTATGTTGACTTGGCCAGAAACTTCGCAGGAGGCTGCCCTGTTCTAGGAGTGCCACACGCAATGGGGGCGGCAGGGCGGGGTGGGGGGAGGCTTGGCCCAAGAGCAGGGAGCTGATGGAGATAACAGCTGGGCTGGAGGGGGTGGCTAAGTCCACAGGCCAGTAGAAACAAATACTTCAAATCTTTTGGAGATTTTCTCAAAGCTCAGTCAAACTACTTGGATTTTAAATGTCAGGCTCAGGTATAAGAATCAATTAAAAATTTTTTAGACTATTTAAAACATGCAAAAAAGTTCAGATGATAATTTTATAAAGCTTCCATGTACCAACCACTGAAATGAAACATGTTTATGCTTTTAAATTTCTCTCTCTTCAAAACAAACCAGCACATTAAATGTTGCTGAACGAGCTAAAGCTGCTACCTTTTCTTCCACCTTCCCTCCCTGTCCCTAAGTAACCACCATCCCGGAGCTGATACTTGGCCTTCTCATGCGTTTTTGTCCTTTTATTCTGCGCATTTTGTCTATAATAATGCACACTGCCGCTCTGCATTTCCACAGAGGGTGCGCTATTGATCCCTCTAGCAAGTCGCTCAGCTCGCTGCACGGGATGTTTTCTGAGATTTGTCCGGGTTGATGTCCATGGATCTAGTTCGTTCATTTCCATTTTGTTCTCATGCATGAATGAGCCATTGTTTTTCCAGCTCCCTGCGAGGAGGGGCTCTTAGCTCGTCTGTTTTCACATTATTTCCACACTGTAGTAGTTTTCTAGGCTGCATAACAAGCCACCACAAATTTAGCAGCTTACTACCTCGCCCATTTATTATCACACAGTTTTGGTGGGTCAGGGGCCTGGGTCCGCACAGGGCTCCCCACTCAGGGTCCCGAGGCATCTCCGGCGACCTTCGAGAGACATAACCTTCAGCAATCCATCCCTGGTCTTCTCATCGTGTGAGGCTAGCACATTTTCCTTATTGTTGAAGCCATTTTGAGCTGAGTTTTCACTATTTGCTGTCAAAGGCACACTAACTCACAAAGACTCTGAAGTTCAGAGAGGTTTAGAGACTCAGTCAAGGACACACAGCTGAGAGCTGAGTGGCCAAAATTTGAACTACAGTCCAAAGCTCGCACACTTAACCACTAAGCAGAGGGCGGTTATCATCACCAACCTCCCCCACTCATCGGGTTTGCCCTCCTGCCATGTCCACGCATTCTTTGTGCAGGGCAGAAACTGGGCTGTCCTCGCCGCCTGGGAGCCGATGTTCAGGATTTTACCGTGGTGCTGAAGACTAGAGCTGAAAGCAGCGGATTTCGCTTTGGATTCAATGTGGGCACATTTCACCCCTCTGAACAGCTCTGAAAATTATTGCATGAGAAATGATCAGGGAGGCAGGTGAGCAAAGCCCAAATTCTAAGAATAAATTCCCTGAGGTTTCTCTGGTGAGCAAAGGCCCTCCCAGGTTTCCAGAAGCGAGAAGGTCCTCTCCTTGCTAAGCGGACCAGAAATAAGCGCCCACGCCAGCTCTCTGTTAACATGCCTGCGTGGCTGCCTGGCCAGGCTTCCTTGGGGGCCTTATCTATAAATCATGAGGCACAAAACAGATTTAAATTGCCCTGAGGTTTGTAAACCATCCAGGGCAGCTTGCTGAAGTCGGAACGTGGATTCCCTTGTGCTCAGCAGCTAACAGTGTGAGGGACTGGGAGCCAGGGAGAGCTCAGCGACGTCGGCCTTTTGCATCATGCTCTGTCCCGCTCTCAGACATGTCCTTCCCCGTTCTCTCCAGGAACGAGGGGCTGGGTCTGAAAGCCTCCCTCCTCCTGTGGGCCTTCCGGACGTTTCCTTCCTACGGAAACTTGCACAGAGTTTAGCGCAGACAGCTCTGAGTCCCAGTTGCAATCTGAGGTGTGGCCTTGGATGCGTCACTTAGCCCTCCAACCCTCAGCGTCTCACCTGCGCAGTGGGGACAGCTCACAGCGGCCTGTAGGGCTGTTACAAGGTGATGCCAGGTGAAGCCGTCAAATGCCGGGCACGGAGATGGCGTCCAGGAATGGCCAAGCCCCGTCGATGCTTGAAAGCACGCCCGTGCGCACAGAAGCTGAAATTGCTCTGAGTGCTCTTGTTTCAGGTTCCTAGGCTGCTGACAGCAGACACCATGAAACGGGTTGGCTTTAAACAATGGGGATTTATTGCTTTATGGTTTGAGGCCATGAAAATGTCCAAATCAAGCTATCATCAAGGAATGCTTTCTTCCCAAGACCAGCTGCAAGCGATCCTGGACTCCTCTGTCACACGGCAAGGCACGTGGCAGCATCTGCTGGTCTGTCCCCTCTCTTCCAGCTTTTGTCGATGTCAGTTTCTTGCTTCCGTGGCTTCCTCTCTCTCTGCCTGAATTTCATTGTCTTATGAAGGGCTCCCCCTCTTACTTCAGTTGGTACAACAATTTGGAAGTCAAAGACACACATACCTCTGATGTGGCAACCCTACCCTAACGTCCCTGCTCCTCGGGTGAAAACAGACGTGTGTGTCCCAGGACACGTGCTCAGGGTGCCCCTAGCAGCCCTGTCAGTAACGGCCCAAACCAGAAGCAACCTGTCACCAGTAGAAGGTGCTCTCATGACAGGACCCTCACAAGTCGACAGGGGTGAACCCCCAAACACGATGCTGCGTGAAAGCAGCCATACTCCACGCGAGATTTCCTTGACACGGCACCCGGAGACAGGCACAGCCGATGCGCATGAGGGTCAGCAAGGAGCGATGACGTCAGAGCCAGGGTCCTGGCCACCCGGGAGGGAGCCTGTGGTCAGGAGGGGCTCCAGGGTCTCAGGGCTGGCCGCATCCAGATCCAATCACCCTGCATTCCGATTGAGGGGTGACAGGCCGCTGTCTGGCCAGCCCGCAGTGAAGCAAGGGGGGCTGCTCAGCACAACCTGGTGTCCTGATGTATTCGACCTCGTGCCTTCTAGGGATAGCGGGGGTGAGAACTCTCAGCTGTGGCAGGAAGCCGACCAGGCCCTTAAAGGCATGGAGTGTCATTTGTAACCATTCTGCTAATGCTGGAGTGGGGTGGGGGCCGCGCTGCCTCAGCCTCGACCTCCCTCCTCGCTCAGCAGGGTCATGGGGATTGACCTACAGGCCCTGGGGGCAGGGAGACATGTGTTCAAACCCCAGATTTGCCACTTCCTGGGTGTGCTACTTTTGATAAGTTAAGCTGCAGTTTGTGCCTCTGTAAAATGGGAGAACAGTGACAGCCATCTCCTTCAGGGGGTTCTGAGGACCAAACGCAAGCTTGTGGGGGGGTCGCTCGGACCTCGACAGTCCAAGAAAGGCTCCCTCCTCCCACTGTGTCCATTCCTCACCCGGCTGCCTGGACTCGGCCCTGGAAGTGGCTGCGTTGTTGCTCCTCGGGCCACGGCACCTGCCCGGGTGGGCCTCCCATGGCTACGGAGTTTGGCTTCCAGCTGGCTTCCAGAACGGTGCCCTCCGTCTGCCCTTCAGGCTCAGGAGCCACGCCACTTCCTGCTGCTGACTCTGGGCAGCGCCACGGCGCAGCCCTCCCAGGCCGCTGCCAAGGCCCTTTCACTGGCCCTTGACTGAGCCACCGGCCCCGCGGCCCCCGCAGGTCTTTCCTGAATGCGCAGGCGACTCTGCAGGTACCCAGCACCCAGCTCGCTGCCCGGCTCAGAGAGCAGGTGCTGAGCAAATGCTTCCTGAATCATGTTCAAAAGACTCGAAGCCCTTGGATTAAAGCATTTTACAAGAGCAAAGTTATATCATTATTCATATATTACTCACCTCAGGAGTCTTGGAATTGCTGCCGGCATCAGCTTCCTGGCTTTCTGGGGACGCGTTTATTTTCTGTCATGAAAGCAAATGCCCTTTCGTGTCCTGGCCTGTGTCTTTCTCTGTGTTTTTCTATATCATCAATATCATACGAGTGGGGCGGGGGCAAAGGCTGCCTGAAACCCACGGGAGGGCAGTGTGTCCAGGTTTGGTGTCCCAGGAGGGGACTGTGGGAAGCTGCTCCTGGCATCGGGCTGCGGGCTGGGCATGTCTCGCAGAGAAGAGGTATGAGCAAGTAACTCGACTGGTGAAGGTACAGAATCCCCCCAGGACCTTCCACGGGGGAAGGGCATGCCCTTCTCCTGCTAGAGACCCTGCCTGCGGAAGGAGATCTGGAGCTTCAGAGCCATGGCCAGCCCACCCCTCCAGCCTTGCGTCCACTGTAGGCGTCCTGCCCACCGGGCGGCAAATCCCTCACAGAAATAGCTGTATTTTCCCACATTTATTATACCGTTTCACCCCTCTGTGTGCTCAACATGGGGAGCAGTCTTTTGCAATTAGGATAATCTTAACATAAACAATCTCCAGGATAAAAAGAAAGACAAGTTCACTCTTTTGCGTGAGAGAGGAAAGGCTCCGGTCCTGGGACCCGAGTTTTCAGAACGATGGACAACTCCTGGCTCTTTTTGGCTGTGGCTCCAGACCCCTTCTCCCTCCTGACCCAGACACCTTCCTGGTGGTCTAGGTACTGGGTGTGAACCTCTGGCTTTGGAGTCAGACAGATGTGGGATCCAACCCCAGTTCTGCCACTTGCTGGCGATGGGACCTGGGGAGGTCCTGCCTGGAACCTCAGTCTCTTCATCTGTGAAATGGGGGTGATGTTGCCTGTTGTGCAAGACCGAATGGGCTGATCCGTGCAGACAGCTGGCACTGGCTCTGCACATAGGACCTAGTGAATGGTCCTGGCTACAGGGAAAGAGCTCAACCACTGTACCTGGCTTGGAGTGGGGTGGGGACTTATTTTGCAAAGTTGTGGTAGGGTTGTTGAACTGGAGGCTGGGGTGTGAACTGATGCAAGCCAGCTAGCACGGATTTTATGCTCCTCAAGTTCCCCTAGACTTGGGGCTAGTCTTTCCCATTGGTTTCCAGAGCCTGAGATGGGCCTGAGCTTTTAGGTGGGAGCCAGGGGTCCCATAGGGAACCCAGTGCTACATGCATCTTTTGAGTCTATTCCGTGCTGGAAGCTGGGGGCACAAAGGTTATAAGCTGGAGCAATTCAGAGTCTATATGGGGGTGGCACTATGCTGACAGATAATGACAGCACGGATGATGGGACCAACAGGAGGCTGTGGGAGCGCAGAACAGATCAGGGCAGGCTTCCTGGAGGAGGTGAGGTTGAAAGAACATTGATTTTAAAAGATGAGTTGGAATTAATCAGGGTAAAGGGGAAGGGAAATGTGGACCCAGGAATGGCCAGGAACTGGTGCTGGGTGCAGGGGACAGAGAGTGTGAGCCACGGGAGCAACCCAGAGGAGGAACAGTGCTCTCCAGCTCACAGAGAGGCAGTGGTGTCAGGTCACCCACAATTAGGGCAGAGCTGAGACTGGAAGCCCTGTCTCCAGACGTCACCACACCAGGCCGAGGAAGGGGCCCAGACTCAACTCAGAGAAAGGAGGGGGGCCCAGGCTTCTGGCCTGTTTGTTGCCATGTCTCTCAGAGCACCACGAAATCAGCTTTCTCATGAGTTTGAAATTCGCTGCTTTTATTAAACGTGATCAGCCTCTGGGAAACCCATGCCCCCCACCCCCACCCCCGCTGCCTGTCATGCTGATCTCTTGGATGAAGGGAATTACGTACTGCAAAAGATCTGTGCTCTGGAGAGGATAAAACACCCTCTAAATGCACATTATTGTTATTTTTATTACGGGCATCAGAGCAAAACTGCCTGCTCAAAAGAGCTAATTTAGTTAGATCAGGAATAAGTGCTACTTGAGTTGAAAACCTGTTCTCCTTTGCAATATTTTCATTTGGGTATGAATCAAGAGTAGGGCTTTTAAAATATTTTTAGTACAAATATATTTCAATCAGTCGGTCAGCATCCTCTTAGTACAGCCATCCACCAGGATCTCAGGGCTACTACTGCAATTGACTCGTCTTGATAGCTCTGAGATCCTTTTCGGCACCCAAACCATTTTTGATTTCCTCAAAATGCAGGCTCCTGGAGGGCTCTGCTGCAGACCTGAGCTTTGCGTGGATTTGGAAGCTGCTCCTGTAGTTGATGGGGTGGTCCATAAAACTTTCCTCTCACTCTTCTCTTCCCTGCCTCCCCAGAATGGCTCTTCCCACTGCACACGGTGCTGGGAATTCCTCCATTCAACACGGAAGTCCTCCCGTGGAGTCAGACGTCTCCAGGAGGCCAAACACCGTAAGCCAGGACTGACGGCTATGCCGCAGATGTCAACGGCAGACACTGCTCACGGATGAAGCCTCGGTTTCCCTCTAAGCCTGGACCTCAGCTGGAGCCAAAGGATCACGTTTGAGCAGCTTCTTGAGCACCTATCCTGGGACCTGGCCTTCAAGGGACTGACCACCTCGAGGTGCGGTTCTTTTTTTTTTTTTTTT
>JAQZBX010072522.1:0-15058 GCA_029593785.1 Cabassous unicinctus | reverse complement strand
TAGTTGTCCTGGGTGAATCTGATGAACTGGAGTGTAGGTGTTGGCTGCAATTCTGCTGGGGTTCAGGACTCAAACAGCATATGAACAGACAGAAGATTTAATACTATGGGATACATATTTAATGACTATAGTGCTAATTATAGGTTCACATAAAAGTGACATAAAAGCCATGTGTAGGAAAACTATAAATGAGTCTAATTCTAATACATTGGGGGGATAAGTTATCCTATACCCCAAGGTAAGACCCAGTGACAGTGTGCTGAGTACCTGGGATTGCCTGCACTGCCTATAGTGTCTAGATGTCTCTAGAGCCCTCAGGAGCACCCCTTCTTAAGGCACTGTTTATTGTGGCAGTCAGTAATACCCTCCTGAAGTGTGCATAGCGTAACCTCTGGAATGACTTCCTGGCTCACTTTTTAATCTCTTAGCATAGAAACTGTTTTGTATTTAATATTTCCTCATTTGGTTAAGGTCATTTTCCAAATGTATTGGTTCTTGTTGCTTAGGAATAATCCCTCAGTTCCAGGGAGGCTCTTACCCAGGAGTCATGTACCATACTCATGGGAAGTAGTGAGTTTATATGCTTAGTATGACTTAGAGTTCACATAAAAATGACTTTTGATAGAAGTTTTCTTTTTTTAATTTTTGAAGTATATCACATACACATAAAGGTACATAAGCAATAAGTGTATAGAAATAGTTGTGATCTTACAAAACAAACATACATAACACCATACAGGGACATCATAACTTACCCTACCAAGAATACTTTGCATTTTTATGAAACAATTTTAACTAATGATTAAAGAGCTTCCTCAAAATGTTACTACCAACCAAAGTAGCTTAAATTTGGTTCTTTTTCCCCCAACACACCCTATTATTATTATTTTTATACCATTTATATATGAACATACATAAACAATAAGTGTATAGTAAAAGTTGTGAACTTACAAAGCAAACATGCATAACATCATACAGGGGTCCCCTACATCAGCCCACTACCAACACCTTGCATGGTGAGACATTTGTTACAAATGATGAAAGAATATTGTCAAAATTTTACAAATAACAATAGTCCTTATGTTACATTTGGTGTATTTTCCCCCAACACACTCTATTATTATTTTTAAAATATATTTTTATGACAGAAGTTGTAAACTTTCAAAACAATCATGCACAATTGCAGGATTCCCATACAACACCCCTCTATCAACACACAGCACTGTAGTGGAACATTTGATAGAGAATATGAGATAATATCATTAGACTATTACCAGGTCCATTGCGTACATTTGGCACACCTTTTCCATACTCCCCCATTATCAACACAGTCCATCTTTGGCTTAGATGCATGAATATTACATTATTACTGTTAACCACAGAACATAGGTCACTCCAGTTGGATCTTCCCATGCTTCACCACATTCTTACCACCCTGCAATAATGATGTACATCTGCTCTAGCTCACAGAGGACACTCTTGCATCTGTACATCAACCACAATTCTCATCCATCTCTGGGTTTACTGTGTTATTCAATCCCTATATTATTCTCTAGCTTTCTTTCAATTGGCATTTACAACCTTAGACTACTCTTTTCAGCCACATTCTGATTTATAAACCAGCTTTTATTCGCTATGATGTTTTACCATCAAATCTATACATTTCCCCATTTTTACAATAAAGTTAATTAAAACTTCTACATACATTATACATCAGTAGTCCATCTCAGTCCTCCTCTTCTCTCCTTTAGGAATCCACCACCTACCTCCACGTTTTGAAGATATTTTCTTACACTTTCTTCTATTAGCTTTATGGCTCTTGCTTTTATATTTAGGTTTTTGATCAATTTTGAATTTATTTTCATATAAGGTGTGAGATGAGGTTCGTCTTTCCTTCTTTTGGCTATGGATATCCAGTGATCTCAGCACCATTTGTTGAATGGACTGTTCTGTCTGAGCTGGGTTTGTTTCACAGGCTTGTCAAATATCACTTGTACATAGATGTGAGGGTCTGTTTCTTAACCATCAGTTTGGTTCCATTGGTCTATGTGTCTGTCTTTATGCCAATACCATGCTGTTTTTACCACTTTAGAGAGGTAATATGATTTAAAGTGGAAGTGAGAGTCTTCCAACTTCATTTTTCCTTTTTAAGATATTTCTGGCTATTCAGGTCTCTTTAACCTTCCAAATAAATTTGATAATCATGTTTTCCATTTATTTAAAAATTGCTGGTGGAATTTTTATTGGGTTTGCATTGAATCTGTATATCAATTAAGAATTCTCATCTTAATGATATTTAGTCATCCAGTCTATGAGCATGGAATGTTCTTTGAATTATTTACATCTTTTTTTACTTCTTTTAACAATGAGTTGTAGTTTTCTGAATACAAGTGCTTTACATACTTAAGTTTATTTCTATATATTGGATTCTTTCAGTCACTATTGGAAATGGATTTTTTTCCCCTCACTTCATCCTCAGATTGCACATTACTAGTGTCTTTTAAAGTCTTTTTCATCTAATATAAGTATAAGTACTCTGGCTTTTTTTTGTTGTTGTTGTTACTGAATGCTTGGAGTATCTTTTTCCAGCCTTTCACTTTCAGTTTATTGGTATCCTTTGGTCTCTAGCAGACAGCATATAGGTAGCTGTTATTTTCTTATGCATTCTGCCTGTCCATGTCTTTTAATTGGGCAGTTTAATCCATTAATATTCAATTTTATTACTGTAAAGGAAGTTCTTCACCCATTTTGTCCTTTGGGTTTTATCTGTCATATTATATTTTCACCCCTCTTTGGAGAACTTTAGTTACTTTTACTGATATATCTACATTTCTAGACTGTCTTCTAAGCCTACCTTCCCTGTCTTTTCTTTTCAGACTGTAGCACACCCTTTAGTATTTCCTGCAAAGTGGGTCTCTTGGTTACAAACTCTCTCAGTTTCTGTTTCTCCATGAATATTGTTAATTCACCCTCATTTTTGAAAGCCAGTCTTGCTGTATATAAGATCCTTGGCTGGAAGATTTTCTCTTGCAGTATCTTAAATATATCATTAAACTGTCTTCTTGCCTCCATGGTTTCTGATGAAAAGTGGTGCTAAATCTTATTGGGTATCCCATATATGTTATGAATTGCTTTTCTATTGCTGCTCTCAGAATTCTCTTTGTCTTTGGCATTTGACATTCTGATTAGTGTGTGTCTTGAAGTTGTTCTATATGGGTTTATTCCGATGGGAGTATGTTGTGCTTCTTGGACATGGATATCTATGTCCTTCAATAGGGTTGGGAAATTTTATACCATTATTTCTTCAAATATTCCTTCAGCTCCTTTTCCTTTCTCTTCTCCTTCTGGGACACCAATAACATATGTATGCATGTCTCTCTGTCATTTAGTTCCCTGAGAACTTGTTCAATTCTCTCCATTTTTTTCTTTATCAGTTCTTTTGTATGTTTGCTTTCAGAGGCCATTTCAAGTTTACCAATCCTTTCTTCTGCCTCCTCAAATCTATTACATGATTCCAGTGTATTTTTAATTTCATTTATTGCATCTTTCATTCCCACAAGATCTGCTATTTTTCTATGTATGCTTTCAAATTCTTCTTTGTGCTCATCCAGTGTCTTCTTAATATTCTTGATCTCTTTAGCCATCTCATTGAATTTATTAAGGACATTTGTTTGAACATCTATGATTAGTTGTATCAACTCGTTAATGTTATCTGGAGGCTAATCTTTTTCCTGTAACTGGGCCATATCTTCTTTTTTCTTGGTGTGGATGGTAATTTTTTGTTGGCATCTTGGAATCTAGCTTACTAGAGTGTTTATTCTGGATGCAGCTTCTCTCTTTAGTTTAGGGCTTTTTTGCCCTTTCTCCCTTGCTGGTTGTGTAGTAGGAGCTAAAGATGTAGTTGGTGCTGTAAACTGTGGAGGCTCAAGCTTCCCACATTGCCCAAGGGACAGATGAAGCTTCTACCAATGTTCTCCTTTGCCATAGGTTGGGACAGAGCCACAGCTGTGTGTAATAATCCAAGTTGTGCAGGCCTAGACTGTGGTTGCCCTGAGAGACTGATGAAGCTTCATGTCCATCTCTCCCTTGTCTGGGGCAGGGATGGAGTTGCAGGTCTTGGCAGCAATCTATGCCATTCAGGTCCAAAATGACTGCAGTTAACCCAGTAGACTTCCAACTGTTCAGGCAGTGTCAGCCAAATGAATCTGCAGTTACCCAGGGAGACTGGTGCAGGGCCTGCCAGCCTCCTCCCTGCTAGAAGTGAGACTGAAGCCTAGGCTAGGGCTGCAGTCAAATCTGGGTTAATGAAGCTGGTCCCATCTGTCACTCTGATTTTCAGTCAGCCCAGCTTCCTGTCATGCTGAGGGTGGAGTAAAAATTGTGGCTACCAGCCTCTTTAAAACCTGAATAGGTTCAAGCTTTAGCTTTTGTTAGAGTTATAATTTAGGCAGCCAAATTTACTAATCAGTAGCTGAAGTCCTCTCTTCCTCTTCTGTATTTGGGAAATGGGGCTTCCAACTCCAGCAAAAGAACAGCTCCTGAGGTGGCTTTTGCTGCCAGAGCAGGATGATTTTCAACCAGTAGTAAAGCTAAATGCCATTTTTAGCTTACGGGCCAAGGAAAAACAGGAGTGTGTAAGATTTGTTCGAATTCTTGGGCTAGAATATATCTTGAAGTTACTTGTAAATGATAATAATGGGGTTCCTAGGACATGATTATAGTCAAGGGATAATTGGGGCTATGGGGAATATTATTAAATCAACAACAGGGAACATCAATTATACTTGTGTTTTATCTTCAAAGACACATGAATTTTTAATTCGAATAGATTTACGTATACTAATACATACATTGACATATACTGAATGAAATGATTAAAAACCCTTATTGATACAATTATTTCCATATATTGACTCAGGTGATTATAAACTAAAATGATAGTTATTCTTTTGTTCAGATGAAAAACGAAATTGAAAAGCCTCCCTGTGTCTATTGGCACAAGATATCTTGGTTCAATAATGGTGGTCATGTCATCTTTTATAATGTGACCACACAGCATGTTCTTGTAGCCACCTCTCCATTTATGCAGTACTCTTGGCATCCACTAGGTTAAGGTACGCCTTTTAAAAAATTTTTAAACTTTATTTTTCAGGAAGTCTTAGATTACAGGAAAGTTACATGGATCTGATAGGGGATACCCATATAACCTACCCCCTCCCCCTCTCATATTTTCCCCTATTAATAGCATCTTACATTACTGTGGTACATATTTACAATTAATGAACAAATATTGAAGCATTGCAGCTGAGAATGGTCTATAGTTTACATTGTAGTTTACACTTTACATTGTACAATTTTATAGGTTTTGAAAAATTGTATAATGGCATGTCTTTAATTTTCAACAATGAAGTTACTTATGGAATTTTCATACATGCCCTTTATCAGGTTGAGGAAGTCTCTTTTTTCCTAGTCTGCTGAATGTTTTTATCATGAAAGAATGTTGGATTTTGCCAAAGTATTTTTCTTCATCTTTTGAGATGGTCATGTGGGTTTTGTCTCTTCTTTAGTGCTAAAGAATTAAAGTCCAATAATTAAAATTTTCTGTAAAGTTAATCATTGAAAAATTGATATTTGTTTGGAGACTTAATGATAGATGGATAGATAGATGGATAGATGGATTCCCAAGTTCCAGAAAATCCCCTGTATTACACCTGATTTTCCCTCTCCCTGCTCCCAGAACCTCCAGTGGCCACTGACTCCACATCAATACTGTAATTCCGTCCATTACTAGAAGAATCACAATAAGTCTATAGTAGAGTACAAGCAAGTCCACTCTAGTCCATAGTTCACTCCCCATTCCTGAGGATTCTGGGATGGTGATGTCCACTCTACCTCTAATTAAGAGGGGGTTTCAATCTTATACAGCCAATGGATGGGACTTTCTTCCTTGCAATTTTAAGCTCTCTCATTTCCTTGGTATGCTGGTTGTCAATCCTCACCTCCTTGTATATTATTCTGGGTGAGTCCAATGAACTGGAGAGTAGTTGTTGCAACTCTGATGAGGCTCCAGGCCCAGCTGACACATGCACAACCCAAAGATTCCTGTATCTCGGATGTACACCTACCAACTCCAGTACCAACTATAGGTTCAAATAGAAGGGACAGATGAGTCATGTGTAAGAAAGCCATAAGTGATTCAAACTCTGTAACTCTCAGGAGCACAAACTCAAAAGCAGGGCCCACTGGCAAGGCACCAAACTCCACATCTATCTGCCATGAGTGTGGGACCTGGGTGTCTCCAGAGCCCTCTGTAGCCCCACTATTGGGGTAGTATCTACTTTGGCAATCTATGAGATCTTGCTGAGATGTGCAAAAGCATTACTTCTGGGATAACCTCCTGACTCACTTTGAAGTCTCCTTGGCATATAAACTCATTTGTCTTTAACTTTTCCCCTTTTATTCAAGGTCTTTTTCCTTGCATGCTCGTGGATGCTTGGTAGTAATCCCTCAGTGCCAGGGAGGCTCATCCACGGGAGTCATGTTCCACACTGAGGGGAAAGTAATGCATTTATATGCTGAGTTTAGCTTAGAAAGAGGCCACATTTGAGCAACAAGGTGGCTTCAGGAGGCAACTCTTAGGCATCCCACAAGACTAGGTTAAGTTTCAATTTCAAGAGCATAGGCTCACAAGCATAGCCAATAATAACAAGGAACCATCAATAGACCATGCTCCTTCACCAGTCATTACTCCTGCACTTGAGGGACTCTTGCTGCTCCGTTAGCTCCAGGCAGAGCTGTCCAGGATGGGAATTCAATATTCTATTTTATTGTGTGAATCTCCAGTCACTGTGACAATGCCCCGTGAACATTTGAACACATTTATATACCTTATGTGTATATCCTGGTGAACTTCCTCCCATGTATCCCCCATCACTGACACCCGACACCAACGATCTTCCCCTGCAACCAGGTACAACCCTTCTATGATCCAAAGCGTCTTCAAAAATGAAGCCAATAAAATAGACAAATACAATTAATAGGAAAATGAAATTATAATAATAGGTTTAAATATAAGAAATAAAATATATAAAATTTTTCAAAAACTAAAGATAAAATTTACAAATTGGGATATTAAAAATAATTAAAATATTTAATTTTTTGACATTTTGTCTTTCATCACTGTAATATCTGTTGTCATGTATGTACAGTGATATTTTCTTCCATTTATTCCCCAGTATTTTACTTTTTTTCATTTTGTTTTCAAAGAAGTTTTAGTTCACATTAAAGTCACATACAGAATACAGGGGACTCCCATGTTCCTAACATCCTTCCCTTTTCCCCCTTCCCATATTAATGCATTTTTATATGTGGATGGCATATTTGTTACAACTGATATAGAAATAGTGAAACATAGCTACTGTAGCAGTTTGGCAGTTTGGTGTAATTATGAATTCCAAAAATATATATTGGATTATGCTTTTAAACTGATCTGTTAATCTGGCCATGATTAAGCTATGATTAGGGCGTTGACTGGGCCACCTCAGTAGGGTGTTGAGCCCCACCCCTTGGTGGGTGAGGGAATAAAATATTAAAGGCAAGGCAAAAACAGAGAAGTTTTGATATTGCAGTTTTGATGTTAGAGTTCTGGTGAGAAGGCCCTTGGATAGAGATGAGCCATTCGCCTGAGTTCACAGCTCGCCTTGTGGAGAGAAGCAAAGCCTTGAGAGCCTCATGGTCTACAGCTGACCTTGTGGAGGAACCAGAGGAGTGAAGCCTGGAGAGAAACACAGCCCCGGGAAGAGAGGAACCCAAGAAACCTGAACCATGGCAAACGTCGGCAGCTGTCTTGCTCCAACACGTGGCAATGGACTTTGGTGAGGGAAGAAACTTATGCTTTATGGTCCAGTACCTGTGGGCTTCTACCGCATATAAATACCCTTTATAAAGATCAAGCAATCTCTGGTATTTTGCATTAGCACCCCTTTGGCTGACTAATACAGCTACTAACCATGCTCAATGGTTTACATTATGGTTTACATTTTAGACTGTATAATTTTATAAATTTTGGTGATATTTAACATGGCCTTTGACCATCATTGCAAGATCATGTAGAACACTTCCATTTCCCACTCAATACCCCATGTTCCATCTATTCTATTCCTCCCTCCCCTCCCCTTGAGGCCCAGGGTGACCTACCAACTTCAATCCTTGGAAACAAGATTCATACTTACTTGCAGATTATTTTACATCTTCTCCAACACTTCTAGTCCTTAGTTTTTAAATAGCCACCAGTCTCATGGGTGTAAGATGATATCTAATTTTAGTTTGGATTTGCATTTCCCTAATAGCTAGTGATGTTGAGCATCTTTTCATGTACTTTTTAGCCATTTGTATTTCTTCTTTGGAGAAGAGTCTGTTCAAATCATTTGCTATTTTTAAAAATGGGTTATTTGTCTTTTTATTTTTGAGGTGTAAGATTTCTTTATATGTGCTGGATATTAGGATCTTATCTGATATATTGTTAGGAAATATTTTCTCCCATTAGGTAGGCTGCTCTTTTACTTTCTTGATAACCTCATTTGAGGTGCAACAGTTTTTAATTTTGAAGAGATCCCATTTATCTATTTTTCCTTTCACTACTCATGCTGTGGATATGAACTTCATGAAACCATTTCCTATTACAAGGTTCCATAGATGCTTCCCTACATTATCTTCCAAAGTCTTTATGGTCTTAGCTCTTATATTTAGATCTTTGTCCACCTTGACTTGATTTTTGTATAAGGTTTGAGATGATGTTCCTCTCTCATTCTTTTGGATATGGATATCCAGTTTTCCAAGCACCATTTGTTGAAGAGGCCATTTTCTCCTGGTTGAGTGGGCTTGATGGCCTGGTTGAATATCAGATGACTGTATATATGAGGATCTATATCAGAACTCTGATTTCAGGGTTTATTAATATATATTGCACACGTCTAAGGTTAAGGATCAAAGGCTAGCACAGCAGCTCAATGATGTTATTAAGGATTAAGTTGTTCTTTGCATTTTATCCCAGCTTCTTCAATGTGTACTTGGCATCCTAATGGTAACAGGATAGCTGCTGCAACTCCAGACACTGATTCCATATCCCAGGTAAGAAGAATAGGAGAAGAATTAAGGGTGTAGTAAAAGGGGAGTGTCATAAAATCCTTTTATTGAAGTTTATCAAAGATATGGAAAAGTACCATATGACAAGCTTAATGAATTTTCAAAATCTGAATATATTCCAGTATGAGTCCAAGACCAAAAATCAAGACATGACAAGCCCTCCATCTCCACAAAGCATATTTTATTTTTTCAGACACCACTACTGCCAACAGGGTAAGCACTATCCAGACTTCTGACAACTTACACTGTTTTTTGCCTTTTTAAAATTTTACAAAAAATGAATTGCAATATGTCCATCGTTTTGTGTTGGGATTTTGTGCTCAACCATATGCTCCTGAGTTTATCTTTAAAATTATTTAAGTTAGGAAAATACGTATTTACCTAAGAACTCACAAAAAAGACAAGTATTTACACCAATTACTTTAGTTATTTGAAATTGGAGAAAGATGTAAAATTGCATAGGTGTTCTAAAAGAAGATATAGGTAAATATAGGTAAAGGAAATTCAAAGGAATAGAATTTAGAACATAATTGAAGGATTCAAGAACAATAAAAACCTGCATTTCAAAACCATCATGATGAAAATTAAATGCAAATGAAAAATTAAAGGCTATATTTAGAATATGTTGGAAAATACAATACAACAAATACAATGTAGATATATCAATAGTTCTGTTAACCCAATGAGAAAAAATTCTCAAGAAAAATAATTAAAGATTTTAAACCAAAAACTTAGAAAGAATTAATACAAAAATCATAAACCTGTGAATATGTTCATCTTCACTACTAATCAAAGAAGGGGGAATGAAATAATTAAGGTAACCAAATTTCCCTACCAACAGTTTGTTGAATAAAATAAAAATATCCAGTTAGGTTGAGGCTAAGGTAGAACAAAAAAAATTGACTATGGAAGATTTGCCAGTGGAAAGTGGTTTGTCAAAGAAAGGGGCTTGTACTGAAAAGTCTTACTTTAATGTTTGATCTATGTGTAAGCCTGACACCTCCAGAGAAAGAACAATTTCTTTCTCACAGAACAGATTTCAAAATGGGAGTTTTTAATCAGAAAGTCTCCTGTTTTCTTTATGATTTAACTATTATTGTAAAATACTTAGTTTCAATAAAATGATGCTAACAACACTGGTTTCAATTTAGACAGCCTGATTTTGACCTTGTCTCTCTTCATCAAAACAGTGACCTTGAGCTAGTTGCCTTGTTCCTGTAATTGCTTACTCTCTCATTTTTAACTAATGGAAAATGATACTTGTTAGCTAAAAGAGGTATTGCAAAAATTCAATGAGACAATATGTATAAAATATTTAACAGTGCTGCCACATAGGGAGTGTCATGGTTTTAATATTCAATAGAGATGAACTACTTTTCTTCTTGAAAAGCTTTTATTAATTTAATATGTTTGTATTTCTCTGGTGCAGATACCACTTCATATTTAACCATCCACTCCTCCATGTCATTCCATTCAACAAATATACACTGCATATAAGCTCCATAACAAAGACTGTATTAGGCATGGTGCTTACAAAAATGGATAGGTGAAGTTTGAAATTCAGCGAATCCACATTGGGATGAGATGATATATTCAGGAAATTTGACAGAACTGAAAAGAAAATTAATAAGATATAAAGAGGGAAATCTTGTGACTGATTACATTAATATAACTCTAGAAAATCATCTTTGTAAATGAGTTTGGAGGGGAGAATTTACAAATAGGCATAGAAACAATCAACTCTGATGGCATATATTAAATGTCTGAGATAAGATTCATTTTAAATAAAAGCCAAAGCATTAATATAAATATATGAGAGTATTTCAAGTTCAATCCACCAAACTTAAAATTATCAAGATATGACTCTATATCGTAGAGAGAGGGCAGCAAACCCCAAAGAAAGACTCAAGGAATGAGTTGCTTAAAAATATGTAATATCAGATGAATTTAACATGCTGATTTCTTGTCCTCATTATTTTGAGCCATGCTACTCAAGGCAGTTCTACAATGGTCCCTTCATTAAGAAGCAGCAGTCCAGCAAAGGAGACTCCCCAAGGGTCCCCCTCATGTTCCTGTTCCTCAGAGTGTAGATAAAGGGAGTTCAGCATGGGGGTGAACAAGGCGTACATCACTGATGGGACTAGACGTATTTGAGGGGATAATGTGACAATGGAGGGAGAGTGGTGCAAAGAGACTTGAACGTGTATGGAAGAATGTGGTTATCATTGTCCATGGGGCTTTAGTTTGGATGAAATAAAGAGAAGGGACAGAAGCCAGGAGGAAGTGATGGAAGTAGGAAAGGAATTATTGAGGAAAAGAAGGAGGGATGGACAGAAGTAAGGAAGATGAATGGAAGAAGTTGATAAAAGAAAGGAATGAAATAAGAAGCACAGAAGAGCAGAAGAAAGCATGAAAGAAGAAATGATGGTAGGAAAAAAGAAAAAGATGAAGGAAGGAAAATATGAAAAAGAACATTATGGGATTGATTGGAAATGTGTTTTGGAGTCCTAGTGGGGGTAGAATGATCTTGAAAGCAGGTCCCTTGGAGCTAATCATCTTCTTGATCCCTAAACCCAATAACTTACTGTTTTATCTATCATTGGCTCTGTCTTCTCATCTTGTAAGTCTGATGTCCTTTAGAACATGGGCTCTCCTTTTCCCTCATTCCATTATTGCATACCTGGTTCCTTTTCTTCCCTCCATTGAACATATTTTGGCAAGCCATGCATACTATCCTGCTATCTATAATTTTGTCAATGTATAATCTAATCAATTTTTAGTTTTCTTTCTTTCCAACCAGAAGAACTCCCTCTATTTATATTCATAAGGCTATTCTACTAGTGACAAAGTCATTCAACTTTTTGCACAAAATGCCTTAATTCTTCTAACAATGTATTTTTTATATTTTGTCCATACTTTGCTAGAAATAAGAAGCTAAATTTCAAGTGATAGTTATAACAGCTAAATAATCTTAAAAATAATAAATGGTGAACAAATAGGGATATTTATAAAGAATACAAGTTATCAGTATAAATTGAATAAAGCATAGTTTGATACAGATGAATTATGGTCATTCATGATGAAATAAATCCATTCATTAGAATATTCTATACATAAGGCATATACAATATTCAAATTCCCAAAGTTTGTATTTATATAATTTAAAAATTTCTTCCATTATTTCATATAAACACCACAAACATTTTAAATATGTTTTATAATTCTTTTTTTATTGCATTGTTTGTTCATTTTCTCGGCACATTTTACTCTTTTGGCTGTTCTTTCTGTAAAGTGTCTTGATGGTGTAAATAAGTTACTTAATTGTCTTTCTGATAAATTTTTTTTACTCTTCTATTAGTGATTCTGGGTGTCAAGGACTTTGAACAAGGGTTGGACTGTTGCCAGGACCAAGGAAACACATTCTTCATCACAGTAGCTGGGGATGACTTGAGCTTATTATATATTTCTTTTCCCTCATATTTCTCTATCCTATGCAGTCTTTTTTTTTTAAAGAGTTCAAGTAGTCACACCAAAGGGAAGCTCATGGTTTACCTGTCAGTAGAAGGTTGACAACATTGAAAGAAGGGTTATCTGGATGTACTGTCTTTGTATTCACTCATGACCACACAGTGTGGTGATGAGAAGACCATCAACACAGACCCAGTATCCACACCTGCATGGGTGTTTGGTATGTTCTATCCAGTCTTCAGAGCAGGGTACCTGGGCTTGTATTCCAAAATATGTGCCTTATAATGCATAGTCCACAGTGAAAATCCATATATAGGAATAAAGGATACATGCATTTCTCTTTGGGGGAATCCTTAGAAACCATGTTAATAAATGAGAATAACAGTATGGGGCCAAGGGACTCTGTTTCTCTTGAAGTTTTAGCAGCAGCAGTAAGCCCACCTCTTTTCTTGAACCTTCTCTGACATCATTTCTTATCACTCTTCCTCTTGTTCTGTTCTGTGTCAACACTGATTCCTTGTTGACTTTGTGCATTAGAAACCAGCTCTATCCATTATCTCTGGACATTCTCTCAACTGGTTTCACACTACCCCAGGTTTTTGTGTGGCTCCCAATTTCTCCTTGAGAGGTCTGTGTTAAAACGAATCCTTGTCTGTTGGAGCTGCTTGAACAGTAATAAAAAAATACCAGCCCCAATTCACTGCCTCCTCTTTTCCAGCTCTTATTTCCTTTTAATATCACCATCTGGTATGTTACATGATCATTTTTTATTTACTTACATTTTTTTCTCCATTATCAGAATGTAGGGTCTTTGTATTGCAACACACAATACACACACCTCAATTGAATGGATGTATATTTCATACAAAACTGTTGAATTCATGACTGCTTGAAGAAAAAGTGAAGTAAAGGTCAGGAAATCCTACTCAGAGTTGGCACTATAAGTTCCCTGAGAACCCAGATGAATAAAAATATATAGAAATTAATAGTTTGACTGCAAAATAGATATTATAGCAATTCTGCTAGAATAGTAATGCCTGTTTGTGTGAAAATTAGTGAGATTCTTTCTTCTTTCTTGTAATCACATCAATTACGTGAAGCCAGGAAATGCTACCCAAAATTCAGGATTTCTTCTCCTGGGATTTTCCCAGGATTCAGATTTCCAGCCATTAATCTTTGGGCTGTTCCTGTCCATGTACCTGGTCACCTGCACTGGGAACCTGCTCATCATCCTGACCACCTTTACAGACTCTCACCTCCACATGCCCATGTACATCTTCCTCTCTAATTGATCCTTTATAGACATCGGGTTCACTACCACCACAGTCCCAAAATGCTTTTGAACATCATGGGACAGAGCAGAGTCATTATCTATGCAGACTGCACTACTCAGATGTCCTATTTTGGTCTCTTTGGAGGATTGTACAACTTCCTTCTGGCCATGATGGCCTATGACTGCTTTGTGACCATCTATCACCCCACTTCACTACATGGTCAACATGAACTCCTAGCTTGTCCCGGCCCGCGGGACAAGTCAACGGGGACTCCGAGCTATCCAGCAAAGGATTGAGACAAAGACACGGACAAAACAAAAAACTGTGCTCTTTATTCTGCTAACATGGCTTCTCTGCGGCTTCTTCCTTATGCTTCCGTGCGGGTTACAATCAACTCTTTTATAAGCAGGGAAGGGGGAAGTGCACTAAGGCTTAGGTGTTGATACATGATTGGATAATTTGAATTGCTAGGTGTGGTGACTATTACTGCGTGCGGGAACTTTGTGGCGCGAACTTAGGGAGAAGGAGAAGGAGAAGACAAAGAAGGAGAAGGAGAGACGGCCATGATAGTTATATTCATACAACATCGCCCCCAACACTAGCTCTGTGTCCTTTTCAATCTTGTGTCCTCTATCATGATTTCCCTGCATTCCTTGTTAAAAAGCTTAATTATGTTAGACTGTCCCTTTTTGCACCCTTGGAAATTCACACTTTTTCTGTGAATGTAATCAGATGGTCTTATTTGCCTGTCTGACATCTTTATCAATGACATAGTGATATATTTTTCTGCTGTTCTATTGGCTGTGGGTCCCGTCGCTGGGATCTTTTACTCTAAGATTGTTTCTTCCGTATGTAAAATGTCTTTATTTTAGGGGAAATCTGTGTGAGTCACTTCTCAGTGGTCTCCTTATTTTATTGTACAAGCATAGTGGTGTACCATCATTGCAATATCTTGAAGAAAAATTCCAATGCCACCAAAATGCCCTATGTTGCATATTTTCTTCCCCTTCCCTCCCCTCAGAACTTCTGGTGACCACTGTATTTATATCAATGTTACAAGTTCTTCCATTATTTGAATACTCTTATGTCTTCTTTTGTTCATAGATTCAATATCCCCCTTATGTTTGTTTGTTCCTCAGTCTTGAGGATTTTGGGATGGTGATGCCCACTGC